>JAADWA010000115.1:0-53262 GCA_023335935.1 Pythium phragmiticola
CCAAGATTCCTGCAGACCACTCAATCCCAAAGTCCAAACGGGATTGGTGAAAAATCGACGATATCTGCTGGATATCGTCGAATCGAACAGGGCGCAATCACGAGCGACCACCGTGATTGCCCTTGTTTCTAACTGAACCCAGAATGTTGGTTCAGTTAGACATGTAACGGGTATACCCCTGGCGTGGACGGGCCGGCCGATACGGAGGAGGACCGCGTCGTGGTCGGAGTGGGAGCACGGTGGGGTCACCTCCGTGCTGAGAACCGAGTCGTAGTGCGCATCGCTGACATACCATCTGTCTAACCTGCTGCTCGTGCGTTGACCGTCCGGTAGCCGATACCAGTAGGAGTGCGCCCGTGCGTGAAAATCCGCCTCCGCGCCAGTCGCGGCCGCCTCGAGCATGTCGGAGGTCGCCGAGTCGACCAATGACTAGCGGCGCAGGAGACGCGCTAAATGCGGCGAATCGTGCGCGTCGCCGGAGGGGTGGCTGCGATCAAGCGAGATGTCCAGGGAGCAATTGAAGTCGCCGCCGAGGATAAAACGAGGAATTCGAACAGCCGAAGTTCCGTAGCAGATGTGCGCACCACGCGGACCGTGGCCATGCCTGAGAGAGTCTCCCTTCATCCGGGGATACCGAGCAAGATTGCATTCCATGCATTAAAGATAATACATTGTACTGACCGAGGTCGAAAAAAGGCATGGCGATAGTTTTTGGTGTGGCGGCAGCCATGTTGGCAATAAGTAGACCACGGAGCAGTATTTGTCAACAGGAAGAAGCCATTCTTTTTGGTAGTAGAAGGATTGAATCGTACTTTAGTAAATACCATCGACCCTTCCCGTAACGAAGGAGGTACCACCACACATGGATATCAAAGTAAATAGACGACAGATACTAGTGGCAAACGATATAGACTTGTTGTCGTAGAATTTTAAAGCAGCTGCGCACATAATGCCTTGGACGGCAGGAACGCGTTTGCATCCGTACGAGATGAAGTAGTAACCCAAGTACCTTCCTCCCGTTAATCAAACCGTAGTAACCCAAGTACCCACTTACACCTCCACGATACAGTACAACAAGAATGATACACAGTCACGCCGTGCGGAGCATAATCATCCGTCGCAGCCCAACATAACTCGCGGTCTACGGTGAAGCGGTGACGATATGATTCCTTACGAGTTGCAAGCTGCTGCTTGGACCACTTTCACTCCAAAGCCAGATCCGCATTCCACAATCTTCTGCAAACCAACCAACTACCTCGAACGACCAAGCCTCAAACGCACACGATGGCATTCCGCAGCGCAAGAGCGATCGCAATCGTCGCTATCACCAGCGTCGCTACCACAACAGTCGCCACGATGATGGGTCATTCGCTCTCGGAACTCGAGAACCGCACGACAACTGCCGCAGGTGTGCACTCAAACATCGAGGGCAATCCCGAACTGTACTCGTACTGTGGTGCGGATCTTGTTGGAGGCGACTTGTGGGAGGCGCTGTACCCGAACCCCGACTTGTGCGTGAAGAACTGCCTTCCCGAGACGGGCTGCAACGCCGCCACGTGGACCAGATTCGACGGCGGGACGTGCTACTTCAAGCGCCTTACGGGAGGTAGTGGATGGGTACCCAATAGGCATATTGGTGTGGTGCCACATGCGGGAGCCGTGTCGTTCATGCGCCGAGAGGACATATATCTCCCTACTGGCAACTAAACGATGAGGTGGATGTCGACATGCCTGGCAACGACCTCGCCAACTTTGACGACGCGACTGGTGCCTCTTGCTTTTCAGCATGCCTTGCGTTCGATAAGTGCTCTGCGTACACGTGGTCGTCGAAAAACGGAGGTACGTGCTTGCTCAAGACCAAAGCAAGTCCGTTCGTGCCTTCGCCAGGCGCACACTCGCATATCATTAACCGCCCAGGCTACCCGAGCTTTTGCTCGGCCTTCTTGTGAGGAAGACGCTGTTGATCAGTTTGAACCGGAAACAGGGGAGAAACGACGATAGTGTTACTTTGAGAGGAAGGCAGCAACTATGGGCGCACACAAAATACAGACAGCAAACTGAGCGGCAGACACCCACGCTACAGCTAGAAGTGGCGAATAACGCGCGTTGCCAAACCACAGGAAATTGCTCAATCTTCGGACCGCCACAGAACAAATGCACATAGTACCGAGCCTACGATAACTTCGCTCTTCGTCCCTATTAGGTTCCGCTACATAACAGAGGTATTTTCCCCCGCGCGACAAGTGCCCACAGCTGCAGATGTACTCACTTGAGTTTGCGCGTACCGCCCTTACAGCTGACCCAGGTCGCGAGCGCACCCGATTTCCCGTCGACGCACCGCATGACATGCATCCAGCTAGTCGAGATCACCCAGTTTACTTCCAGCATGGGCGAAGCTCGTGGGTGTTATGAATCCTTACGTTGTTATCTTTGAGCTTCCGATCGAGCAGCGCACAAGCGGACGTACACTCTAATAGTGACAGTGACTGAGAGGTGATCCAGCCGGGGGAGGTGTCGTCTACCTGATCTTCTGTCTTCAGAAAGGAAGTGGCTACCATCACCAACTTTGGTACACGAAAAAGGCCTGTTTTTGACCATAAAAGGGCCATTTTTGGAGCAGTTTTTCGGGCCAAACTTGTTCGCCGTTGCGGTTGGAGCTCGGAGCGCAGGGTTTCTGGGGTATATGGGCCTCGGGAAACGCTTTCCAACGCCGTAAAGCATGTCTCCGTGCGCTTATTTCTCGCAAACTTGCAAAATTGGTGTCGGTGCATAAACGCTACGATAGTTGGTGACGGTAGGGTGAGCCCTTCAAAAATGATTGGCTTTCTATGCACAATCAGCGAATCTGGCGCGTCTTCTATACGTACATATACAGGCCAGTCCCTATATCAGTCCTGTATCAGTATATCATCGATCTTTCGCGCTTGCGGGTCTGCAGTACAGTACAGTAGTGTAATTTCTGGCGGGCAGGCAGGACGTACTACACGTAGTAATATTCTACCCCTACTTCTGGTTCCAAGGAAGTTTGGGCAGAGTTTCATTGACAAGGGCTGAGTGACCGGAATGGACAAGGAACGATGGCGTCACCAGTGTCGCAAAGCAGTGATGGCGCGTGATAAAGTTTGCTTTTGGCGATGGCCTTTGTTTGTTGAGCGACCCAATCGGACTCGGCAACGCTCACTCTATAGTGGATTCAGATTTGTATTCAACTCGCTAGTATTGCGTGCACCTCGGGTCTAACGTATCTCGAGTCGAGTCTCCTTGTTAGTCATGTCGCGCTGTAAAAAGTTAATGCGGGCACGTGTCAGGGTTCGTCACACGTCCCGAGTACTCGGAATGGACGCCAGGCTTGGACACGTATGGACTCGCCTGGCTCTTGAGGTAGCAGTTGCCAGTAGCAAAGCCGCTCGTCCACGAAAAGGCAAAGCAGAACGGGTTCATGTTGCAGACCACGGAGCACTCGAGAGGTGAGTCAACTTGCGCGTACTGAATGTCGTTGCCCGGCATGTCGACATTCGCGGGGAAAGTCGGCGCTCTGCCTGGGTTCCCAGACACCCGCACGAACGACACGGCCCCGACACTGGGCACCGAGTTGGCCCACGCGCCGTTCAGACGCTTGAACCAGCACGTGCCGCCTTCATACTTGGTCCACGTCGCGGCATCACAGCCCGTGGAGGCAAGGCAGTTCGCGACGCACGCATCCGGACCAGGGTGGCGTGCGTTCCAGATGTCGCCACCGAGAAGGTCAACTCCGCAGAATGAGATGACCTTGGTGGACTCGGCGAGAGTGTGAATGCCCGGGATGCTCGCGGTGCGGTTGTTGATTTCCCAGATCGATGGACCGGGCAAACTGGCGGTCGCAGAGGCAGCGGCAGCGCAGAGGGTGACGGCAAGAACTGCAGATTGGAAGACCATCATCGTAATGGCAAGGCTGGATCTTGTGGGAGGTGGTCTCGTGGGAAGAAGGATGATTGGAGAATGAAGACTGGATATGCCAGGACTGTACTAGGCCTCCTCGAAGAGGGCAGTGTCCTCTGGATGTGGGTCGCAGTGGGTATCACATCCCAACTCTTCCCGGAAAAAATCTCACCGGGAACATGTTGAAGATCGGATTAGGCGAGACCACACCTCTGAGATCCACAAAAAATCACGCGGTGCTTTGTCGCCACTACTAACTGTCTCGTCCTCTCTATCAGTCATCTCGACAAGATGGCTGCGATAGATTTGGTGGGTGTGAAGCCTTCACTCGGGTGGAGATATCAGCGTTCAACGAGTTAAATTGCACAACAGTCTTAATAACTTATAGAACTTTATGTAGTGAGTTTCGAAAGGCCTGTGGGTACGCCCGAACATCAACCTGCACTTCTTTTCGACACTGTTACAGTGGATATTTTATGTACCCACTGTAAGAGTAAGTACCTTGATGTTGGGTCGCTATATCGAACACTGCACGAGTATTTGCAGCGTGTGATCCGTTCACCCATGTACTTAATACTTCTGCCCACCGTCCACAATACGAGCTTGCCGACTCGATATGCTCGCATTGTGTTCCCATTGCCAACTTCCCATCGAATGTTCCTGACGGGTGAACCCGGTGATTGGGTTCGCACGTCACGAAAATTTCAGCTGCGGCAATCATCCGAGAAGGTGCAGCACGGCGTGCATATCACTGGTGAATCGAAGCGAATGGAATGTCGTCACAGCAACCCATTTACTTTGTGATGTGGTTAACGGCCCGCAGAGTCTGATTCAGACACCAGCTTTTGTACAGTAAATATGGATAGGACGGATTCGAAGCAGTCACGTGATATATGCAACATTTGCACCCATAGTAAACACTGTAATATAATAATTGGGTCGATTTGCTGAGAACAATGCACGATACTATAGAGAAACTAGGTAGAAGTTGGTTGAAACATTGATACCTCCCGAATATGATGGATTAGAAAGAACCTTAAGCAGGCGATACAATCACACTACTGGGTACAGTACCTGCACCTGATACATCACTGGGAAAGTACTTTCCAGAACCTGGAACCTTTGGACCAGATTGAGGGAACCGAGTGGATTTCTGTTCAGACACTGTGCGTATTCAAATTAGACAACACTGCTGTAGCACTCCTTGTTGGCAAGCAAAACTCAGGTAGATCACTCGCTCCTGCGCGGAAAAGAAGTTCACATGGGCTCCTCACAACCCATTATTCATCGGATCAAGCAACACTCCGAACCAAGTCTTCATTCTTCTACTGCACAAGATCTTCTCCACCATGGCCATCCTCCGTACTGCCACGCTTGCTGCCGCCGTCAGCACTCTCGCCGCAACTGTGTCGGCGCGTGATGGGCCTGGCTCGACACTGTGGGAGCTCACCAACTCGACCGCCACAGGCGGCTCGAGCATTCGCCGCCCTCTTGAGGCTTTCGAACCGCGCATCTACTCGTTCTGCGGTGTGGATCTCACTGGTGGGGACATCTGGCAGGCCCGCCACCCTGGTCCGGATGCGTGCGTCGCGAACTGCCTTGCCTCCACGGGCTGCGATGCCGCGACGTGGACCAATTTCGAAGGCGGCACGTGCTTTTTCAAGCGTCTTCAAGGTTCGTGGGCCAATGCTGTTCCAAGGGTCGGCGCCGTCTCGTTCTTGCGCATCGACACCAGCCCGGGGGGCTACATGGGACCGAACTTCCCTCCGAATGTCGACATGCCGGGCAACGACATTGGCAGCAGCCCGGCGTCAAGGGCGACGGACTGCATCAAGATTTGCCAGACGAACTCATTCTGCTTCGCGTACACGTGGACAAACTACAATGGCGGCACGTGCTGGCTCAAGAAGAAGGCAAGTCCATTTGTGCCCTCGCCCGGCACCACGTCGGACTTTACTGGCCGCTGGACGAACCCTGACACGTGTCTGGCTTAGGGATGTGTCATTCTAATGACGTGTGCACTTCCAGCGCACACTACAGATATTAAATGCCGACAGCACGTTAAAAGATCAATGCCATCCACCCTGCGTCTGCTCCTTGATTAGCATATCGGTACAGCAATACGACAGAGCCATGAGTCTCCCCAGCTCCCTCAGCAAGAATGCGACATGACCAATGAATGAATAGCAATCAGTAAAGTGCGGACCGATTTGATCTCTGGATCTTGAGCTTTTCAAGTGCTGCATGTAGTTGTAGTACTTGCCGTGCCCCTTGGAAAGAACACCCGCGCGTTGTCGTGCTCCCGACGAGAGGATTGTTGACAGGTGATTTTGATGTCAGAGGTGTGGATATCGGCTTCAAGTGGAAGCGTAAGTCTCACAGTCACCACAAACTTGACAACTCCAGAAGTACATATCGATAACACGCAATAAGAGGGACCTGGTATTGTGATCCGTATCGGGGACCCATTTGTAATCACCACGACCATATCAACGGCGCAGTTCTCGTGGCGTTGAGCTAATTAATGCCCGTGGAAGGCAACCCCATGCAACTACCAGCGTTTTGGGCCCTCTTGAAGTGGTACCCTGACTGCGCGCCACTCTTCACGACACACGCGCGAGCTTGGCTCTTGAACCAGCACGTTCCGCCGTTATAGTCAGTCCACGTCCACGCCCAGCAATTCTTGTTTGCGTTGCACCCAAACACGCACCCACTCGCTGTCGCTCGTCGCTCGGTACCAATGTCGTTGCCTTCCATATCACAGTTGCGGAACGGATAGACCGCGAAGTGCGAGTCCGGAACGGAAGGGTCCTTAAGGGTGAAGTAAGACGTCGCGGTCCCTTCCTTCGGCGTGGAGAGATACGGCGTGATGACTGACTTGAACCAGCACGTACCGCCGTTGTAGCTGCTCCATGTCGCTGCCTCGCAGTCGTTAATGAACCAGTCACATAGGATGTAGCAGTTCACACGGCCCAGGTTCGATGTCGAGATTTGCTTGCCATTCGCGCCATATAGGTTGCTGGCCTCGTGATCAATACCACACGATACGATAATGTCGTAGCCTTGGTGATATCCTGCTCGGCGGGCGGACCTCGCACTGGCACTAGATGCGCGCGTGGCGACCAAGTGCCCCGGATAGTTAGTCGGGGGAATCACAGTAAGGCCACCCGACTGGTCCGTGCTATTGGTTGGTCCAATGGACTCGCTAGTGTTGGCAGTAGAGAGTGTAGACAGCGCTGCGACGAATGCGACGAAGGCAGGCTTCATGCTTGCTCGGGGTCTGTGGTGATGCTGGAGAATAGAGGAATGAAATGCTTCCGATGTTGCAATGCTTTCGGTATTTGGTTGTTCCTGTGATTACAGTGTAGTTGCCACGGTGGCCGCCACCGAATAATGGTACAGTGTGCATTCATTCGATCCGTTTCCTAGAGGAGAGATATCTCCAGAGATATTTCTTTACTATCTGGGAGAAGTAGATGCGTTACTCTCCACATGAGAATATGATGGCGATTATGATGATGATGCATTGGGCGCAATTAATGTATCCTAATTTAGTAGCTTCAGAGGGGCCCCTTGGCCCCTCTGAAGCTACATATTATGTAAGCCGCCGACTGTGTCGGCGAGCCATTGGCAGAAATCTTGGTGCAGAAGAGCAGGGATGTCCACATGTCCTGGTCTCGTCGTGGAGTGCAGAGCCTGGGAGCTGGACTTGGTGTCCATGGCTAAGTTGGCGAGCGTGTCAGCCATGCGGTTGGACGCCCAAACGTGGTGGGACCAGCGACGAATGTCGAGCTGATCGGCGAGACGGTGGGCTTGAGCATAGAGGACCCTCAGGCGGCTGTTTTTCGGCGCCCGATAGAGTCGGAGCTGGTCGAGGACGAGGGCATGATGGCGATTATGATGATGATGAGCCAGAAGTCTATTACGCGCAATGAATGGGCCTGCATGTCATTGAAAATACCAGCGGTCTAGGATTCGAACAAGAAGGCATAGCATACGCAAACGAGTCATCATATGATACACTTACGGTAGCAGTCATCATGTTGTTGCCGTCAGCCACATCAGGGTCTGTCAAGCACAGCCAGCTACATGTCTCGGCCGAGGGGATCGAGCCAGAGTCAAGCGGTACCTCTTCACTGGTCAGAACCGTTTGCTGGTTGCTTCGGGGTTTCTCAGCGAGGCAAAGTACTTTGGCGTCCCGGTAGATTATCCAGAGCTATGGTATCGAATCCACTGCATCAAGAACACGAAGGCGCTTTGTTGTTCCAGGGGCGAATTTTACCAGTAGAGCCGAGACGAGAGCTTCGTTGAAGAGGCGCACGAGCGAATTGGTACCAAGGAAGGTCACTATTAACGGTACCGGTACTAGGAATAATTAACGAGGTGTACCAGCTAGCGAGGTGCTCGAGAAGGCTTCTCTCCCTCAAACTCGAGATGACAACGGGCCGTGATGCTAACGCTCACCTTCTGGAACTGAAGTGTTCGCGAGACCGCATATGAGAGCTGCTTGTCAGTGGTCATGGTTGTGCTGGTGGAAATTTTCACTGTTCGGTGCGATGGATCTGGTGCGGAGATGCTCGAGACGGTCACGAGTCATGTTAGAACTCCTTCGGGCTGAAGTAATCAATTTCTAGTGCGCCAGGTAGCCAAGACGACGGATCGTCTGGTATTGTTCTATCAGGAGTAACACACCACCATGAGTTGTTTGTTTGTCATTCACGACAGAGACTATACACATGTCGGATGGAAACGTACCCGGGATCTCCATCAGCGCACTGATCGCGAAACCGGCCTCGGGGTTCTTTTTGTTGAGCTGCATGACCGCGTTGTACTCGACAAACTGGAAATTGTCAAAGCGCCGCGACGGCAGCGCATCGTCAAACTCGTTCATCATTTCCCACGGGCCATCACCGACGCCGACGCAAATGATGGAGATGGGCCAGTTGGAGGCCTCGACGATCGCTTGACGGGTCGCCTCTTCATTCGTGACTTGCCCGTCGCACACAATCACGAGAATGTGGTACCCGCCTTCGCGCTGAACGGCCTGAATGGCCTGGCGAATCACGGGCGCGAAATTGGTCGGCCCCGACAGCTTGAGCGTCGGCGTGACAGTGTTGTAGCGGCTGAGCACTTCGGTAAAGCCCACACAACCGCGCGGGTTCGTAGAAAGAGAGAAGCAGCTGTCTCCCTTGGTGTTGAGGTCGCCAAAGCCGTATGCCGGGATAATATTGTCGTCGTCAAACGGTTCGAGCACGCGGCCGATAACCGAGATGACGCTCTACACGAACGGATCCATTCAACATCGAAAATCAGACTCAGAACTCAGCGTCTAAAGCGCTCAGTTAGACGCAGTCGATCCGATTAGACCGTACCTGGTACGGGTTGAGGACAAAGCCCGACGGGTCAATATCGTGGAGGCAGCGGCCGCCAAAGCTCTTCTCGCCGGTCCACTGGTTGGACTTTGTGAAGTCGATGGCGACGACCAAGTTGGACGACTCGAGGCCAGCGCGGCGAAGATCGGCTTGAACTTCGGCTGTGGAAGGAGGAATGGTTAGACCGCTAGAATAGTGACTGGTTCTGACTGGTCTAACGAACCTAGCGTCTCGTAGCGGTCTGGGATCGCGTGGAACCCGCCACTCTTGGGCGGTGCTGCGCGCGCCGTTGTTGCAGAGCGTCCATTCTTTTCGTACGGCGCGGCTTCTTGGCTACTTGAACAGCCCATCGTGAGTGATCGAGCTTGCGTTGATGAGGTTTTCCAGTTGTGCGAAAATGGAAGTTCCAGCAAGGGACAAGGAACGTGCCATACACCATCACTCTCCATTCAACCGGCACTGGTTTAGTGGGTTTGGGTGATTTGGGTGTTGGTTGGGTTGTTTCTCCATTGTCCCTTGTTCAGTAAAGAGCTGCCATCTAAAAAAGGGACAAGACAGGCCTCTCAATTCATTTCTTCCCTCCAATTCAACTTCTCCAACTCAAAAATGAATTGATTGTATTTTCGACGTCAAGAATGCGAATTGCGGTGGTGGCGCTTCGGGGCAGCATTGGAATCCGCCCTCGAATAAAAGACGCCAACGCCACCATGGTTCTCGCGCACCAGGACGCCTGGCGCAAGCACCCGTTCCTCACCAACTGCGCCAAGAAGCCCTTCACAGGTCTAGGGACGGCCGCCGCGATCTTCAGCGTCTACGTCGTTGTGGACGCTATTGCCGGCGCCACGAGCAGCAAGAGCCACGGCCGCGACAGCCACGCCGGCAAGACCGACTCGGAAGCGTCCTCGCACTAGATACCGGTACCGCCAACAGAACTAGGGGCGACTGGGACCAGCATGGCGTTATGCGATGAAGCGGACAGGCGAGTACGACGCGTGGACATGTCGGTGCCCGAGACGATTGATGGCCTATAAAATATACGTGACTTTTGGACGCCACAGAGAGAACGGATTGTGCACTGCGAATATTGCATTGTATAATAAACAAGACAGCATGGAGAGGATACCAAACGCAGACAAGGACATGAAGACCAGCGCATCTTCAGCAGGCGGCGGGGGACACGATGCCAATCTACCCGCTGAGATGACACCGCAGCACTTCGTCCTCATCGTCGTCATACGGATCGTTCTCGGCGTCATCCTCCAGTAGCTCCTGGGAATTGCGGTTGAGTTCCAGCACAGACACGCGCGTCATGAGCTGCGTGATGAGCAGCATGGTCTCGGCCTTGAGCTCTTCCTGTTCGAGAATTTGCTGCTGCATCTGCATGTTGGTTTGGGTGAGCTGGTCAATGTGCTTTTGCTGCGACACGACAATGCGGCGGAGCTCGTTCATCTGCGCCTGCATGGCCCACTGCTCGACCGTGGGCGGCGCGTCCTTTTGACTTAAGCTACTGCCGTTGGTGCCAGGAGATCCATGGGGTAAGTTCAGCGACGACCGCGCACTGCCTCCGGCCCCAAGACTGACGGACCCCGGCGACGAGGCACTGGTGAACGCTGTGACCGACGTTCTCCGTGAGCTGTGGACTTGCGCATGGTGGTGGTGATGTTGCTGCTGCTGCTGCATCTGCTGGTGGAACGCCGCCACCGGGCCCGTGATCTTGGCGCCGCCCTGAAGCTGCCCGTCCAAAGGGGACCCCTGCGCAAGCGTGGCCTCTTTCGACTGCTTGTGGGTGATCATCGCGTAGCACGTCACACAGACTCGCTGCGGCGTCGTGAAGCCCTTGGCGTCCATGCTGATCTTCTTGTCGGCGCTGTGTTGGCTGCAAATCGACTTGCCGCAGTTGCGGCAATGGTGCCGGTGCTTGAACATGCCAAACGTCGCGCGGCAGATGGAGCACTCGTCGTCGCGCTTCCACTCGGGCGGTGACTCGAACGATTGCCCGTCATTCCCATTGTGGGTGGCTGGTCTCATGCGGCCACCACTGATGCCATCCGTCGAGTGGTGATACGACACGTTCCTATCGTCGTCTTCCTCTTCCTCCTCTGAGGACTGGTCGTCGTTGTACTGATCATGAGGTGGGTACGAGAACTGGACGTGCTCAAAGTTTGGGATCAGAGGAAGCGACTGGTGGCGTCCAGTGAACTTCGCTATGGACCGCTGAGGCTGTGAGTGCAGGCCGTTCTCCAGACCATCGTGGTGCTGGGGCAGCCGCGCGCGCTGCATCATCTCGTGGTGCTGTCTTGCTGCCGCCGCCGCGGCCGCGGCGTGGGCGTGATAGTCGAGCGAGTGCTTGCGGAATGACGCGTGATTGAGCCGCGAGGACAATGGAGGCGCCGTGCGTGGGATGGGCGCCGTGTTGGCGCTGCCCGTGCTGGACGAGCTGGGCGACGGCGAGACCATCCGGCTTACCAGTCGACGGTTATTTGAAAAGGAAGGCTGCTGCTCGTCGCTGCTGATGGACCGCAGAGACTCGGCCGGACTCACGGGCGTGTTGCTGTTGCTGTTGCTGCCGCGTCCAAAGTTGGGTGGCAGTCCTTCCAGCGGCGACACCTTGCTGATGTGCGTCTGCCTCTGCATCGGCGGCCACTCGCTATCACGCTCGGGATACTCACCGTCGTCTTCATCTTCCGGCCCCGTGGCCGTGACCTGCTCTGGCTGCGAATCTTCGATGGCGCGGTGGAGAATCTTGAGTCCGTCCGCGTGGAGCCCGACTTGCTCGGCGAGTTCCATGACGCTCACGTGGTTGGGCGCGTCCACGTGGACAGCGTTTGGGTACACTTCGACCAGTTTCTCAAGCCACGCGGGCTCGACGCGCGCGCGGATCGCAATGTGGAGCGGCAGCAGTTCGGCGTCGTTCTTGACCTTGGCGCCGGCGGGAAACGCCGCGAGCAGCTGCGCAAGCAGCGACACGGGCACATGGCTCTCGGTACACGCCCAGTGGAT
The DNA here is from genome assembly GCA_023335935.1 of Pythium phragmiticola. NCBI lineage: Eukaryota > Oomycota > Peronosporomycetes > Pythiales > Pythiaceae > Pythium > Pythium phragmiticola. The sequence continues at coordinate 12,291 of JAADWA010000115.1, forward strand.
CGGCAGCATGCCATAGTCGCCCATTTCGTGTGCGTACTCGGGCACCATCTCGATGAGTCGCTGGAGGCCTTTCCAGTCCGAGGCCTCGGCCAAGCGGATCGCCTCGGAATTCAGTGGCATGACTCGGTAGGGCAGGCGCTTGTGATGGGGTCGGAAGGATCGAGAGCCTCAGGGTCGACGGCCGTGGCGGGAGAGATAGTGACAAGCCTCGCGCGCTCTTGTTCTCGCTCGAGAAAGCTCAAGCCGATATGCAGCCCCTGGAGATGGTGCAACCCTAGGTACAAAAAAAAAATCAAGGAAGAAAAAGACGGCTGAAACTATTAGTCCATTCTCTCCGTGTCAAAACAAATCCTCTGAACCTCTGCCGCGTTTCCCCAATTGACACCTAATCTGCCGTAACGAAGTGAGTTAAATCACTGTAGTTCCCGTGACCATACAAACGAAAACGTCCTGACGTCACGCGAAGTGGATCGGTGGTTGACTGGCCATATCCGGGAGGTTTCACGAGGACTTGAACGGCAAGAGTCGAAAAAAGATCGCTTCGCCTTGGACGCCAAATCATTCGCGTGCCTATGCGATGTACAGTATTTCTACGGAACGAGACGCGAAGCTTCGCGGCGATTTCACACACCCCAAGCTTTCGACAGAAAAATGCTCGCATCTCAGATAGCAGCACTCGCGCAGGAGAGGGATGTAATGTAGCCATCGTGCAGGAAGCGGCGCGGGAGGAATGTGTCGTGTTCCCATTTGTTTCACATTGGTCCAGTTCTGGTTTCTGGCGTTAGCACAAGCAGCATTGGATCCGTTTCTCTTCTGGACGAGATGGAACTGAAACCTTGTCCACAACAGAGCTCAGTGCCTGAGGGTCCGACGCTCCTTGAAATCACCTGGAGGCACACCACAAATCCAGAGTATCCCATTCGGTTGCTGACCACAACGACGCTCTTCATATTGATATGTAATCAGTAGGGAGTCTCAATTTCATACCCTTGCTTGTCCCCAACAAGAGACGCAATTCACAGACAGACACCATCCCACACTCGGTACAACCTCCAACGGTGGTCGGCTCTAAAGCCCAAGAAAGAGTCGTTCGAAGGCGCTCAGCACCGTTACCTCGTTTGCTGGATCAGAGACGCGGTACGTGTCGGCAAGCATGGTCACCCAAAAGCCGCAAAACTTGTAAAACCCAAACTCCTCGGCGGGATCGGACGTGTCACACAGCAGGCGCGCCATCTCCAATACGATGTTGGAGCACTGCTGCTGCGAGTGACCGACCGCGAGCAGCTGCGCGTACACATCTTGGCCTGAGATGAACTGGTCTTCGTCCTTGTCGACGATCTCAAAGACTTCGTGGACACGCCGCTGGCCGTGTGGCGACCACTGCGAAAAGCAATACATGGCCGTGTCAATCATGATCTCGACATCCGACTTGATGCCTCGTGGAACGATGATGCCCCCGTCACATCGAAGGTAGTCCTCGACGATCAAGTTGACCGATTCAACCATGCCCACTGACGAGGGCGACGCCGTCTGTGTCACTGCGAGCGGCTTGCCCGAGTCTCGGTCCACGATGAAGGAGTATCTACTCCTGTCGGTCGTGGCCGAGTACGCGACATGGTCGGTGGGATAGAGAGCGCCAGGACTGCAGGGGACGGGGACGGCGTGGAGACACGCTCGGAAGATATCGAAGAGGTCGACAGCCTCGAGAATGTCGATGAGCGTCGAGATCTCCTGGCACACGTCCGCGGGAGACGATGGCATACTCGCGTAGGTGCGGAGCTGGATGTTTTCGCCGCTTGCCAGTGTGATCCACGACGTCGACGCACCGGTCTTGCTGAAGACGGAGACTTCTGCGCCGAGGCGTTCGACGTGGTACCGCAGGAGGTAAGTCGCATTCGACACGATGATCCGCAGGCGCACAGCACTTGAGATGAAGGGCACTTCCAGCCGGATGTGGCCACGAAAGTTCTGAAGGCGATCCGCCAGCGATAGCTCCCGCAGGTCTCCAAGTGGGTCGGGTGTTGAATGGGTGGGACTCGCGCCCAATGCCGACCGGAGCAGTTGGCGTGCATCGTCCGAGAGACGACGCCGCAGCGAGGGGCTAACTTCAGTTGCAGGCATTGAGGATGGAGGATTTGCGCTTCAAGCAGGCAAAATGGGGAGTGATCTGTCTGGAAGGGTTTCCTGGTCGCGATCTTTCGAGGACGCTACTTCGGATCCACCCTTCGAGATTCCAGCGGTCGCTTTCCTCATGTAGCAGCTGCAGAGGACGAACATGCGGGGATCACTCGCCGCTAAGTGAGGATGAGTATGGCTCAGTGCTAGGAGGACGTAGAATGGAGCCACTATCGTAACGGCCACAGCTGCTTCGCATTCAGCTGGCGGATAGTGACCTGTGCAGTCCTTCGAGAAAAACTAGAGATCTTGTCGTGCACGTCCAATGAGAGGAGAGGATGCTACGGTTCGCTGCTTGCCATTGGTTGATGGAAGTTAAATTTGGCCCAAATCTGTGACGAGGCGTCACGATCGTGGCAGCCGAACTGGCGAGTGGCTCCAGGGGAATCCGAAGTGGAACTGACGTATGCTGACCTTTTCGGTCAAGGATGGTCGACACCTTCCAAATGTGCGTGGCAAAAACAAAGCGTGTGAGGCCCAGACGCACAAACCCTGTCTCTGATACAGAGTCCTGGGAGATACTCCCAGAGCATCGCTGACTCGACTGGATACAGCAACTGCTGGTGCTGATAAACAGTCGCCTTTGGGGGGGTTCATTGAAGGATGGTGGAGAAACTGTCGGCTGACAGCCCCCAAACTTCAACATCAACTCGAGAGTATACTGTGGATTGCTGAATACTGTATCATGGGGGCTCTATGACGGAGGGCCAACGGTTAGATACATTTCTGCACATGATTTGACATTTAGAAACCCATATCTAAAGATAAGGAGAGTCATCAACCATCACTCTCGCCCACCCAGGGGAAGAAACCCAAACCGTCGGGTCCAAAAGCTCCTCTGGGTCGAGCGGGAAGTGAGCCAGCCCAAAGCCGCCCACAGAGAGCCGTCGCCGCCGCCAGGGATTGTCTGGTCGCCACACGGCTCCGCGTTCGCGTCTCCTAGCCCCGACCCCGCGGGTCTCTCTCGGTGTCTGCCTCAGATTTTTTGGCAGGAGTGATGTTCCGTCGCTTGGCTCGTGCGCGCCGCCGCGTGCCCGTCCAGTCGGCGGGCCACGACAGTTCCGACCGAAGCGAACCGAACTCCCGCGAGGAGGAGCCGTCGCCCCACGTGTACCATGCATGTCTCGGCACGGACGGTCCGGTGCCCTTGCTGATCGAAGGGCTGGCGCGCGACCAACGCCTCAAGCGGCCCGAGATACTGCGCCACCACGCACGCAGCCTCGTGTCTCACGTGAACCAGGAGGAACGCAATGCCGCACAGGCGTGGTCACGCCTTCGTCAATTGTACAACGTGTTCCGCGCGATCCAAACCGCCCAAGCGAAGAGCGAACTCGGCAAGTTGGAACCCGCTGACGACGACGATGTGCTCGCGAGTCTGCTCGCGAACGGCAATGCCAACGACACGGTATTGAACGACTTCCACGAGCTCACGTCGCAGCTGCCCGAAGGCTTCAGCTCGCAAATGTTTGCCGAGTTGGGTAATGCGCTCTACAGCGAGATGCAGCAGCACCACCAACAGCAGCAGCAACAACAACAACAGCAACCGCGTGGAATCAGCCGTCAGTCGTTGGAGACACTGGGCGACCACTTGCTGTCGCAGTCTGCGACCGCGACGGCCTCGCCTCGTTCGTCGTCGTCGTCTATCGTGAGCGTGTCCGTCTCTGCGTGATAACCACGGGATGAAAGACTTCTGTATGATCGTCCGTCCGTCAAAATAGTCAGTGCACAGAAGGAGCCATTAGGTCTTGGGTATATAGGAGCTGTCGACGGCTCTTGAAACAGCTCACCTTCAAATGACCCATGTAACAGCATCTCACTGACTGAACGGACAATGATGAATGCTCAACAATGCAGACTCTCGTATTTCACTCCAAAATAATAACTCTCCTCCAGTTCAAGCGATGACCACGACAGGATGGTGGATTCTCAACCACCAAACTGACGACTGATCAGCGACAAGTCGCGAGGATAATACTAGTAATCGAACCTGCTGCGGGCTGACCGCGCACACCAAACGTGTACTTCCAGCCTCGATGTACCAGATGTTGACTGTGGCGAGTTGCTTACTATAAAATACGTAGTATAAAGCATTCGACTAGGAAACACGAACGACTGTGCTTAAATAAAAATTGAAAAGATTGTTCTCGACGTCGTTCTTGTGCGACGGTCATATCACCATTGTTGCCGTCTCCTCAGCCACGTGTCTCGCCTCCGACATGCCGCTTCTTCTCCAGTTGACCACTTCCAGAAGGCGGCTTCGGACGCTTCAAGGAAGGAACGTCCCGGCGACCAGCATTCATCGCGTATGTGACGTGCTCGTAGTAGCACACGTACGCTCGGCACACAGAGCGGGCATCCAAATCATATGCAGCTGTCGTCAAATCCAACCAGTCCACGAAGCTCTGTCTGGACACACGGCAACGTACAACGGTCGGTCGTCTTCCGCTGCTGCTTGCGACGCTGATTCAGAGGTCGCTGATCCAGTAGTACCCATGGGCACCGCTGTCTTGCCGGCCATGGCAGCAGTACCTGTGGTCGTCGGCACGCGGCCTTAAATATCTTGTTCATCTCCTGCAGTTGCTTGCCATCGATAGGATGCGTTGCCGCAACAGTGATCTGGAGATACGCGACGTCGCACTTCTCGGCAGAGACCGGGATGGTCGTCGGAGGGGTCGGGCTTCGATCGGATGCCGTGCCTTTTGGTGCCAGTTTGACGATGCTGTCAATGTTGCGGAAATCCTGGGAGAGTGGATACCAATATGTCTTCTTTGTATCTCTCCACTTCGTCAACGCATCGACGTAATCGTTTTTCGTCCCGGAGCACTCTGCATCACCACTCTGTAGAGGTAATGGCTGGAAATGATACGGATACCGACCTTCTTCTCACGATTCACCACGCACCCTGTACTCCGACGCGAACAGCTTGAGCATGTTATCGCCAGCAAGACGGTGCATATACGCCTCAAACACACAGCCAGCGAGGGACGCGTAGCCCGAACGACGCGCCCAGTGGTATATTCGATACAGCGCATCTGACCGCATGAGCGCTCCAATCGACGCCAACGCGTACTCCGAGTCCACGACTTGCCCGACGTGAAGATGGAGCGACGGACGAGTTGGATCCCGACTTCTTGGCGGGGAGACGCATCGAGTACATGCAGCACTGGTGCAGACGATGCCAGTGTATGCGCACATGTGTACGTAGGCCCCCGAGCGCGTCGCCGCCCCTGGAGCGAATCCCGCGCGGCCGTCGCGCTCCACGACATGAAGGCCAAGCAACAGCCGTCGGCACCAAGGAGCAAACTCAACGCGATCGTCGAGCTCCACGACGTGAAGGTCGCACAATAGGCCCTGCGCTGTCAGCCCCAAGAAGGCCCCTCGGACTAACCAGAAGAGAGCGACCCATCTACGCAGAGCTTCGGCGCGGGAGAGTGAACCGAACGCGAAGCTGTCGCCTGCTCGGCGATAAGAAGGCCTAGCGACAGCGCCCTGCACGAGCAGGGCTCGAAGGAGTTTACCCGAGTGTGGTCGTTGCTCGGCCCCGCAGCGACCAATCATGCCACACGCACCACTCAATCGACAATGTGCAGCCCGTCTCAACCAGTAGAAGAGGTTAGTACGACCACACTTTGATGCTGTCACGTCAAGGCTGTCAGTTTATCATCCATGAAGCGGTTCTCCAATACAGTACATACCGCGTGAAGTATGATACTTCAATCCCATAAAACTCGTCCACCAAGCGCAACGTGGTGATTCTCCACATAAAGATCTGCGAGGCGAGTACACACGGAGCGAGGATGACTCACAAATGGCTTGCATTAACGGGTACTATTGGTCACTCCAGTTTATCTTTGATGGCCGCTTGAAAGTGGCACTACGTAGACAAAGAGTGTACATACGAGCACAACAGATTGGTTGAGTATCCGCGCTGTCTTTTGACTGTTACGAACGCGTGGCCAGTTCCTTTTCCCAGTTCTCGAGCGCAACGGGCCCAAACTTGTTGACCTTGTTGACGCCTTCATAGTCAATAGCGTTGCCCTCAGTATCAATAACGAGCAGCGTCGGCAGGCCGCCTTTGCGGTCCGCGAGTCCGAGCCCAGCAAGCTCCTTGCGACCGGCGACTTGGTACTTGCGCTTGATCTCGGCACGCAGATCGGTGTTGCCATGGGGGATCGCAAACCACGCGCCGTGGTGGGCCTTGAAGTAGCTCGTGAACGCGTCATTGTCCGTGTCGGAACTCACAAACACAATCTCCAGTCGCTTGGGCGTTTCGCCGGCGTTAACTTCTTCGTAGAGCGTCTGAAGCGCCGGCAAAAAGTCGTGGCAGTACGGACACCAGTCGGCCTACAGATGGTTTTGTTTTGGGATCATGAGACTTTGATGCACGTCCCTTGTGGGTCACGGCAAATGGGTCCTACCGAGAAGAAGAGCACGACGACCTTGTCGGCGAGAAGGTCCTCGCTGAGCGCCTTCTCGCCCTGCGCGTTCACGAGCTTCACGCCGCGGAACAGCGTTGCCATGGTGTCGTCGGGAAGAATGGTGGTGTGGTGGGGATTGCCAACGAAGATGAGCTCAACGAGAATGATGGTCACATCGGACAAGCAATGACTTTGTGCCATCAGACATGGTGATTGGATCTTTGGACGCGCCACACGACGGCGGCAGAAGAAATGACGAGGTCATGCCGTGCCAATACGTGCATACAACAATCCATATTGTCTTTGGGCGTCATGCCTCTGAAGTCCACTGCCTCCTGCCCTGGTGCCCTCACGCCGTGAAAAGCTTCTTCCAGGCATCAACGGCCTTGGTGCCCTCGCTCTCAATCTTGTCGACGCCATTGAGATCGATAAGATCGCCGTTGGACTGGATGATGACGACGCTCGGGATGCCGCCCTTGCGGTCGACAACACCGACTGCGTCCTTTTCCTTGCCCGCGCACACGCCGTACTACAATACAAACAGTATCCCAATGACGGATTGTCAGCCACACTGGGCTTCGGCTTGTCACACGCTCTCTCCTAATTTACGCGTGCAGTACCTTGCGCTTGAGCTCATTGCGGAGCTCATTGTCGTACGGGATCATCCACCACGGACCTTGCTTGTTCTGGAAGTGGGCCGCTTGGTCGGCCGCGTTGTTGTCTGAGCCGACAAACACCAACTCGAGCGCCGCGCCGTCCTTGTTGGCGTCCTTGTAGAACGCGTTCAGCGCCGGTTGGAATTCACGGCAGTCGGGGCACCAGTCGGCCTGTTGGAATATACGGAAGAAAGTCATGGCAGCGTTATCAGCGGACGAAGCGAACGCCACCAGCAGAGCAAAATTCTGTGCCTCACCGCAAAGTACAGCGCAAGGACCTTGTCGCGCAGGCACTCGTCACCGTCCTTCTCTTCGCCCTTGGCGTTAACGAGCTGGACGCCCTTGAACAGTGACGCGGTGGTGCTCATGGTCCTGGCGTGGTAAATCTTCGCGATCGATCTTGGGCCAACAATTTGGGTCGCTCGGTGGAGCATGATCTCACGTCAAGGAGAAATGGGATGCTGATATTTTTCATTGGGTGAAATACTGTCATACTATAATTGGATTTGAATCTAATTAGAGACAGATTGGATCAGTTAAATCGATTTGTTTTGGACCAATAGAATATGCTTGAAGCAATTTCTATTGTTGTTGAATCGTTCAATCCTGCTTCAACTTCATTACCAGTCTGGCTCCCGCTGAGTCGGCGCGAAGAAGATCGTTGACGACAGTACGACGCCACTCCAGTACAGTACGTACGAGGTCTTTGTTTCTTGTTCTTTGGCTCTGCGTTGGACTTTTCCAAATGGCAGCCAACTTCTGGAGTCCAGAAGGTTGGCCAATTGCCAACTTGACCGGCGTCATCTGGAATCCCCTGTCCCAGCTTGACACTTCCAAGTGCAAGTCAGATGCCCCGCCTGCAATCATAATCCACGCTCTGATGTCTTACTCGCGCTTCTTGTTGTTGTGCTGTTTCTCTCATGTTGGATCTCCAAATCCCTTTGGTTCAAAAGCATTTGAAGGGATACGGTATCTCGGATACATGCGTCAGACAAATGTGGACCTGCATGCATGCGTCACACCAACTCTTCTTTTTGCTGGCTTGTTGCCAAAAGCGTCCACAGTACCTACCGGGATAAAATCTCCCATGATCTGCCAACAACAGAACAGCATGCCTAATTTTGGCCATCGCATCATCGTTTGGCCAAAATGCCCTTTCGCCGCAATCGCTCATTGGATGTTTTTTTTTGTCCAGACCAGACAGGCTGAGAAACTGAGACGGCGTTGGAAGAAAATGTGTGTTTGTTGGTTACTGCACGAGCGAGAAAAGAAAAAAAGTGGTGTACGTACGCAGACCCGCACCGGAGCGGACGCCGGGACGGCACCACCACGTTGGCTAACACTGTCAAAGAGGGGAAGAGGCAGCTCACAGAACGCGCGCCTCATCGGAGGCTTCCACGCGGCACCCTCTATCTCTCATCTGCTTTTCTGACGGTTCGGTGGAAACCAGTTCTCGGTGGAGATTAAGCCTAGACGGACACGATGATGAACGAACGCCGCCGCAAACGGCAGATCCTTCAGGTTGACCACTACGACGGCCAGTGCATCTACAGCGGACGCGAACTCTACTATGAACTGGGCGGCTATCTCGGCGGCGGCGCCGCTGGCGTGTACGTGCTGTTATATCTGTTCTCGCGTTTTGTTGGAAGCAGGGGGAACCACATGCTCATACCAGTCCGTTCTGTTGGTTCTTATTTGTTGGTTTGATTTCTTTTTACAGCGTCTATGAAGCATACTGCGCGCGCACGAAACGTGTACGTTCTTTTCTTTCCAGCTTTTCTTCTTGCTGTTTTCTGTTCTCGCTGCTCCTCGCATTCGGTTCTGTGCTGAGATATGAGTTTTTGTTCTCTGGCTCACCAGCACGTCGCCATCAAGATCCTCAACCCCGTGGGCTACAAGCTCCTGCCGTCCTCTCTGCTCTCTCGCTGCATCGTTGCCGTGCGCGGCAAACCGCTCGAGCCTTCCAACAATTTCAACACCAACGCCCATGACCTAGATGGCGATTTCTCGCCATCGTTTCCACGCCGCAGTAGCGGGAACCTCACGCCTGGCGGCAGCTCGCGCTTTGCCACCGTTGACACGCGCATGCGACTTGAGTGCGTTTTTCTCGTTGGCGTTGTTTGGAGTACCCCTTGTTCGTCTCATGGCCAATCGCTCAATTATTTGTCTTGTGGTTTAGGAATGTGTGGTGGCTGATCCATCCGTCGACCAAGCAGGCTGTCGCGGCCTACGAGGACCCGCGCACCGGTGCGCTGCGAGAACTCAGCTTGCCGCAGTGCATTGACGTTTGGGGCAGCGAACTCCAGGCCATCGACGATTTCAACCACGATCTTCAATTTACCCAGTTGGAGGAAGCGACCCAGGACGTCCAAGTCAAGCAGCAAACGCTTACCATTCCAAGGATTCCGAAGAAGTTCCTCAAGTTTGCCGCGACGCGGCGCACTATCCACCGCGAGATTGGCAACATGTCGGGCCTGGGCTCCCATGAGAATGTCCTCCGCCTTGATGAGGCGCTCGAGCTCGTGCAAGACTCCAAGTGTACAACATTTCTCGTGCTCGAACTCGCGGCCGGTGGGGAGCTCTTCGATCGCATCAAGCTCGACTGCGGCACGGACGAAGAGACGGCCCGGCGGTACTTTTCGCAGCTTCTCTCGGGCGTGGCATTCTGCCATGCGTCGGGCGTATGCCACCGCGACCTCAAGCCGGAGAATCTGCTGCTTGCCGATACTGAAGAATTCTCGACGCTCAAGATTGCTGACTTTGGACTCTCGGCCATCTTCGCCATGACGGAGCAGGGCAGCGAACATCAAGACGGGAACCCCGCTGCCACCTCCCAGGCGACCGTGCAGGCGGTCCGTCGGTTGCGGTCCGTCGTGGGGTCTCCGCATTACGTCGCTCCTGAGGTGCTCATGGATGCCGGCCAGGGTTACGACGGTGCCAAGGCCGACGCGTGGTCCATCGGCGTGATCGTGTACGCGATGCTCGCTGGGAATCTCCCGTTTGGCAAGGATCTGCTCACATGCCTGAGGTACGAGAAGTTCAAAAAGTGGTGCTACCAGACCAAGTACAGCGATGACGACGGCCAGCCCGTGGACGAGAGCGCGTTCCCGTCATGGTTTTTCCCCCCACAGTTTTCCCTCGAAGTTAAGTCGCTTGTGACCCAACTCTTGTATCCGGATCCGACCATGCGACTCGCGGTTGAGGATGCCCAGCGCCACGCATGGGTGGTGGGCGAGCGGCTTCCTCGGCGAGCGCACTACTCGGAGAACCCTGAGGCGTCTCCACCATCGTCCTCTTCCTCACTCCTCCATGCACCGGCTCCCGGGAATGGCAATGGCAATGGCAATGCCCTCTCCTCGATTCCCGCTGGCGTCGGGATCCAGGCAGACGACCAGGACCAGCCGCAAGGCCAGCAGCGATGGACGCCACGCACCTCGCCTGGCGGCCTCAGCAACCGGATGCCGCTCCACGCTCGCTCGCCGGCGCCCACTGCAGGCACCATGATGTCATCGTCTTCGTCGTCGTCCTCGCTGTTGGGCGTGCCGCCGTCGCCCCAAAAGGCGGCTCTGCGAGCCCTCATGAACAGTGGGTATATGCCTTCCGTCGACGAAACGGCGCCCTTGTCTTCTGGCCAAACGCCCATCAACTCGCCTCGCCACGCGAACCCCGAGCACGAGAATTCCCCTGCAGCGACCATACCGACAATGGCAGCGACGCTCCAATTCCCCATGGACCAGCCTACTGCGACCGAACCGACTTCGAAAGACGAGGTGGCTCAGAAAAACCTCGAGCGCGAGTGCCAACGCCATCCGTCGTTTACGGGTGCTGGCCAGTCGTCTTCAGTAGGGAATGCATCGCTTGCTGGTAGTCCAGCACCATCGACCCAAGAGTCTCAGTCCCCGCACCGACGCCCACGTTTCACATCGCCACCACTCGCGACGGGCTCTCGGTCGGCGTTGCTCGAACAAAACCTCCACTATCAGCACCGCCGCAACTCGCCTCCGGAGCTTTTTCTCAGTCGCTTTGGCAAAGGGTTCAAGTTTGAGGCGATCCACACGGCATTTGAAGAGATTAATTTGGACCACGTCAACCTCGCGACCTCGCCACCCATCGGTGACCGTACCCGCAGCTCGTCGGCTTCGTTCCCGCGCTCACGGGCGGCGTCGTCCTCCCAGTCCGTGCCCAATACTCCTCTAAGTACCTCGACTTCTACTACTGCCTCGTCGTCTGCCTCAGCCTCGACAGAGACCTCGCCGCCGTCTTTCCAGGCCGATCTCGTGGCGCGGTCGACTCGCTTCATCACGACGCTGCCAGCGCAGCTCGTGCTCACCAAGATCGAGTCCATCGTGAACATGCATCCGAGTCCGGTGCCGCTCCCACGGACGGCTTCATCCCCGCGGTGGCCGTCTCAGCAAGTCAGCATTGACTGGGAAAAGTATCAAATGGACGTGCGTTACGGCGACGTGCTCACGTGTACGGTCCAAGTCTTTCTCTTCCAGCGCGGCGTCTACCTCGTCGAGTTCCGACGTGGACAGGTGAGACCTTCGGTTTTCTTCTCTGCTTCTCTCACGGTCTGTTAGCAAAAACTAACGAATGGAATTACCAAACTAGGTCGAGATTTTCCAGTTCAAGCGGTTTTACGAAGACCTCCGCGAGAAACTCTCGGACGATGCCGAGATCTCGCTCGAGGACTCGTGTGCACGACTGCGGAACGCGTCCAACGACGCGACCCATGAGCGGGCAGGCGACATGGCATCGCCACGGCAGTTTTCACGGAGACGCAATAAGTCCATCGACGTCCACGCCGAGCTGCTACGGTGATCTAACACTTCTTCATGCGCGCCTTTTCATCTTCTGAATAATATATTATACAAGCCACTGTGGATTTGGATTAGTGGAGACCTGGCAGTTGCTTGTGGCTACTACTGCTGCGGTGCTGAAGCTTCCGTCGGTGCTTGAGTACTTTAAGGTACGGCCCCGCGGTGGCGATGGGCTGGGACCCTGAGGATAACAGGGTCAACGAGTCCTTGGGAGTCGTGCTCGCATACGCCGAGACAACAGCCCCATTCCCCATGCCCACGGCTGGGGACGGCTGGCTCTTCTTCTTCTTGAGGCGAATGTACGGAAGCGATGTGTTGTTCAAGTGGATGCCCCACTGGCGACGCGGACTCATTCTCTCGTGGTCTCGCTGTCCACTAGTGGTCGCCTGAGTCGGCTCTTTCTTGCTGCGGTCATAAAACCGATCGCGCAGCTCGTCGAGAAACGCAAACCGCGTGGTGCTTCGTGTCGAGTGGACCTCGGGGGTCTCCTCTACGACCTTGCGATTGACTGGGCTCGCTGTCAAGAGCCTCGCCATCTCAGTGAATGGCACCGGCAGATCGAGACTGGGCAGGTCCCCTCCCAAGGCAGATCGACAGAGATACGATGGCTCGATCCCAGTCGTTTCATGAGGCTCAAGGCCAGAAAGGCGATCACGCAGCAGAGTGAGCTGGTGGTCCTTCAGCGTTTGCTTCCACGCGAGCACGGCGTTCTCGACTTGCAATTCGCCGACGCGGTACTCCATGAGCAGGACGTCTCGCAGGAATTCGTTGGTCGCCAACAGCGGACTCTGCTGGATGCCCCCGCGAAAGTCGTCCATGACCGAGTGGTTGCGTTCAAGCTGTGCCACAAGGTGCCTCTTGCGATCCACGCACTGATGAAGACCATCTTCTAGTCGCTCGTGCTGGGTCACATCCTCCTCTTCCGTCTGCTGTGGGTCTGAAACGTCGTCTCCGATACTCTCCTTTGTGAACGTGTTCTCACTCGCCAACGCCTCTGGTCCCGTCATGACGTCTCCCGCATGCAACTGCCGCGTGAGCTCCTCAATGCAGTGGTCCATCTCCAGCAGCCGACACTGCAACTGCTGCCGCTGCTGAAAGCACTGTGCAATGTACCCGCGCGCCTCGGCTAGCTTTCCCTGCGTCCACGCGTCCTCCCTCGTGTGCTCGTCTGGAAGGACATTTCCAAGTCGTCGATCCACCGGTGACGCGGGCGCGGCACTGCCCTGTACCGCCAGTTGTGTCTTGAGCGTCGCGATTTCGTCCTTGAGCTCGGCCACGACGCTCGCGTACGCCGTGAGGTGGTGGTCGACCATGAGCACGTTGCGCGTGACTGTCGTCTTGATGTTCTTGGCGCGGTTCGCGTACTTAAGCGTATTGAGCGTCTCCTCCATGCTCGCGGCCGCCGGACTCACGTTGGCGATCATGACTGTGCGGCAGTTGCCGCCGAGCGAATCCTTGAGCAGCCGCGTGAGCTTGCTGTCGCGGTACGGCACAAAGCTGCCGTGGCCCTGCTTCTCACCAAGTGCGTTGATGCAGTTGCCCAATGCAAGCAGCGAGCGGTTAATATTCGCGCCTTCAATCAGCCGCTGCCCGCGGTTCTGCGTCACGGCCGCGCGCTCGCTGCCTGCGAGATCCACGAGCGAGAGCTTGCCAAACTTGACCGACGACGTGAGCACGCCGCCGTCACCACTCACGCTCGAGTGCTTGTCGCGCTGCTCCACGAGCACTTGCAGCACGGCGTGCGAGCGCGACGACACGGCGTTGGCCGCCGTGGCTTCCTGCGACCGGTGCCGGTGGCCGCGCCGCAAGAGCTTCATCACGTCCCGCGCGTTGCTGGCTTCAACCTCGGAGATGCCGGCGACCACAGGACCCTTGATCGGATCCTCTCGAAGATCGAGAAAGTCCAGTCCCGAAGCAGGCGGCCCCGTGGCGAGCAAGTCGCGGATGTTTTCATTGTACACTTCGAGAAACGAGACCGTGACCTTGTACTGGACCGCGGCTTGTGGGTCGGCATGGACGTGGGCAATATTCTCGAACAGATCGTCCAGCGTGAGTGCCATGATGCCCGGCTCGTCGTGCGTGCCCAGCATTGTGTACGTCTTGCCGGCCCCCGTGCAGCCGTACGCAAAGACTGTGGCGTTGAATCCGTGGAGCACGCCGTGGATCAGAAACTTGGTCGTGTGGTGGTACACTGCGTGCTGTCCGTCCTGCGCCGTGAAGACATAGTCGAACGCGTATCGCTTTTCGCGCGACCGCTGCTGGGGGCGCGGAAGAAGCTGCTGGTTATTACTCAAGGAGCTTCGTCCAGGGTGGGCCGACGCGACCGGGCGAAGCTTGCGGAGACCGTGGGTCGCGGCGGCTTTGCCACCACGACGTGGCAGCACTGCCGCAGCTGGCACGGGCACCGACGAGTCCATGGTTGTGCGCTGCGGGGAGGAGGAGGAGGACGCCGGGCCGTTCAGCGCGGGTTTGTCGAGCACGACAATGAGTTTGTGGTCGAGCACGCGGACGATCTCGAGGGCGTCGCGGTCGTGCGAGCACGATGGACGCACGCGCACAGTCACGAGGATGTTGGCCTGGCCGGCCCACATGGCCTGCTTGAACGCGTCCGTGTCTTCGTCAGCGACCACCGCGGCGGTCGCTGGATCCAGCGACTCGTCGTCGTCCGGGTCCGCGGGGTTTTCTTCCCTCGTATCGTGCGTTCTCCGGACGGCAAAGGTCTTGGCGTGGGGAAGCTGCGGGAGAAATGTACGACGCTGCGGCGGAGAGACTGCCTGTGGCTTGCTGCGGGCGTCACTCAGGCTCTGGACGCTCAGCGGCATCGGGAACGTGGGCGCCATGTCCACGGCGTCGTCACCACTCAGCGAGAGCCGCCGCTGGCCGAGCCGCGCTTCGCTGGTCAGCGGTCGGAGTGCTTGTAGTGACTGGCTATTAGAAGACGACTCGACGCGCGGGTCCTCTCTCAGTAAGGCGTCGCCACAGGAATCCAGGGATCGTCGGCCCAGTGGAAGCAGCAGCGGCATGGAGTCGCGCTCGGTCCGGCGGCCATGAAATTGAGGGAGGAAGGCTCGGTGCGTCAGAAGACTAGCGACGAAGATAGAGCGCGCGATCGCTCGCATGGTGTTGAAGCAGTGTCCCTCCCATGGGCCGGCATCTAAATATACGCATTCCCGCATGGGGAGATACCAATACCGTACTCCCTGTCCTCAGCGCAAAAGAATATTTGAACGACTTGAACAGGAAAACGTTTATACTACATACGTATTGGCTCATTGTTGAAAAATATGACAACAGTTTCAGAAGGGTTTAGTTTTGCGTGGCTGCGCTGAAGATAGAGAATAAAGTTCATGCAGAATGTGACGCGAAGGTTGCACGAACCAGGCTGATTTTTTTTTATGTTGCTGAGAATGATCGCCAAGATTCTTGGAAACGTGAAGGGTGAGAATGGAACTGCTGAAGGCGAGCCAGGAAGGGCACGCGGCCACGGTCCGCGCGCTGCATCAAACAAGTGCTTCAGAAGTTTCAGCTTGTGCATCCAAGTCGCGGTGAGATGAAGTGGAGCTCGGATCTTATCGTGCCGGCGTTTTGGAAGTCAAAGCCACCAGCATCGTGGGTGTTTGGCTATGAAGACGTGCGACTCGCGGCCGCTGTGCCAAACGCCGCCCCCAACAAACCCGAGGAGCAAATTCGCGTCCACTGGCAGTACCAGTTTGCCCACGAGCTTCCGATGTCGCTGTTTGACCACTTCGTGGTTGCCACGTACGGACCATATATGAAACGTGCGGCTGGACCAGACTGGATCCTGCACACGGAAGATTCTGTGTTTGCTTGTCGAGCCATGGTGGCTCGAAACGGAAAAACTCTCGAGCGCGTTCTACATCTCGAAGCCGTATTGGCGAAGGCAGCCGACGACACGCAAACAAAAGACCTATGGGAAGCGTTCGAGTGTTTGAGTCAAGGCATCGTGAATGTGCTTCGTCGGTACCCAGGCCTTGTCGTGACAAGTGTCGCGTTGGACGACCAAAACCAAATGCACGACTTAGAGAGTTTCTTTCCGGAACCGCTGAAGGGGCGAGCACGCAAGTGGATGCCTCGCCACGAGAGCTGGGAAATGTACAAGCAAGTTGTTTTGGGCGAGGCGCAGTGACCCAACGCAACTGTGGTCGTGAGTGTTGGGCGTGGAGTCTGCAAACAAAAGAAGAAATTTCGAAGATCCGAAACACCGCACTCTGCCACTGCAAGTTTCTTCCCTTTTCCGCATTGTATGTTTATTTTCATTTCACTTTCTCTCTTTTCACTTCATCACTGAACTACTGCTACTGCTTTTCGCATTGCTGCTTCTCTTGATGCTGCTGAGCCCCGCATTGTGGCCACGGTCAGAAGTGTCCTGCCGATGCTCGGCCAAACACACAACTGCACGACGAGAAGCGGAGGCATGGCAGTAGACGTGTTCACCCCTTCTGTTGAAATGAACTAGAAATGGGTGTGGAAACTGGTGCTGAGCAGACTTTGCTGTCGATTCACCACCACCACTTATCTTGGTTACACTGGTTTGGAAGTTCTGGTCTTCTGGAGTGCGTTCAACGACTACTGTAGACAACGTGTTGTCACCGCCACATGAGCCAGTATGAGATGCCACAAAAGAGCTCTTTGATGGCCCAGCGGGTGGATGTATTAATTAGGCTTGTGCAACAAGGATACTTCGAAATCTGTGACGCGTGTGGGAAGCGCATGCTTAACGAGCTGACCAAATCCCAGCTCAGCTTGCCAATTTGGATCACGATGTGGCCCAGCGGACTCTCCGCTTTGGCAGGTCGCAACGGCGGTGGCTGCTGCCGGTCTTCCACGACGTGTTCATCCGACTCCCCTTCCGCATTCTTCCAACGGGATCACGCGTCTTCTTCCTCCAGCATCAACACCCAGAGATCATCGTGTGTCCACAACACGGCTGCAACCATGTCGAGACCCGCGAACATCTTCACTGAAGATGTTCGCGGGTCACGGCAGTGAAGATTCTTCACTGCCGTGTGGACAGAGTTGGCTGCCCTGCTTCAAGGTAACACGAATGTACGAAATGTTGCACGAATGTTCTACATGTCGACCTTGCAGTGTGATAACCTGCCACAATGAATGTAAAAGTATGCACAATGACACCATTCCTCCTCTTCCTCACCATTGTTACCTGCCAAAATGAATATGAGAGTCAATGCAGAAAGAAATCACTCTCCTGAGAGTCCCTCCCTCCCCATTCTCACGTGGACTTGGAAAAGGGAAGACTCGAGTGTCGATGGAAGCGGAGGAACAGGGAGCGGATGCTGTGCAAAGTCTCCACGATGCAGCGCAATAAGGCACTGCGGCGGAGGTGGAGGCGCTGCTCGCGAGCGGATGCGACGTGAACGCCGCCGCCGACGTGAGGCGACGATGGATACTGGATGAGGGAATCCGTCGGCACACTGGATACCTTGAGATTGTCTCGACACGGAGTGGGATGACGGCACTAGAGATTGCGTGCTGGGAGAACAACGAAGAGACGGTGCGCTGCCTGCTGGACGCTGGCGCGGCAATCGAATCGCGCAGCAGTGTGAGCGAGGCGTCTTGACCCATACGTCGTTCTCTGCCGGGACTAATGTGGTTTTTCTCTGCGTACGTGTCCCCCCGGCAGGTCGGAGGATCGGCGCTTCATTATGCCGCCCGATTTGCTGACTTCGCCGTGGTGGCTCTAGTCGTCGAGCGCTGCATGCAGGCCAATATCCCGAGGACGATGGTACGATACGATGGCTCTGAGTAAGATACGAACCCTTTGGTTGGTATTCACGCAATTTCGTCGTTGTTCTTGTAGAGTGGGGGTCGCTTTCTGTACTCTAGTGGTAATAACGGATTTCAGTCAAGCGCCAACAATTGTCCGCTCGACGCGACGGGTGCAGTACGTGACGACCCAGCATGTTCGGTTCGGAAGCGACCATCCATTCATCTTGGTGCATGGATAACAGAATGGCTACACGATGCTCCATTGGGCTGCTGAACGGGGCGACGTCCGCGCGATGTCTCTGCTCGTGGAGCATGGCGCTGACGTCCATAAAGTGACCAAGGTTCGCTACATTTGAGCCAAAGACGACCGTTGGCCGCTCGAGAGGGATTGCTGTTTCTCATATCAACTTTGTGGTATCAGGATGGACGCACAACATTGTACTTGAGCGCTGCGCAAGCCAACTACGAAGCAGTGCAATATCTACTAGATCAAGGCACCGATATCGAAGCGACGAACAATGTAGGTGTTGGGTTGATGATTGATCTTGATTCTCGTCAGTTGCGCCGAATACGCGGCATTTATTTACGCCATTTCTGGTGGATGTTAGAAAGGATGGTCTGCGCTCCATGCCGCGTCAAGTGCTGGAGACGTACGCATCGTAGCTCTACTCGTGGAGCGCGGTGCGGACATGACTGCTTTATCCAAGGTGGGTGCTTGAAGTACCAAGCTGAGGCAGTCAGTTGACTAATGACCTCATATGGGTACAGATTGGCAAACTTCCACTACACATCGCTGCAAGCAAAGGGAACTCGGATGTTGCCCAGTATTCCTCGAGAGAGGTTCCCCACCATGGGCGACGTGTAACGTACGTAGCTGGCACTGACGAGCTCTTCTAATCGTGATGGACCTTGGACCTCATATCAGTATTGGTTAGGACGGGTCTTCAGCGCTTCATTTGGCAAGTAGTATTGGCGACGTCCGCACAATTGCTCTTCTTATTGAGCATGGTGCGGACATCTATTCTGTGACAAAGGTGAGATATGGTGCTGGCAATTTGGGGACGAGGGTGCAAACTGTTGATCGAAACAATTTGCGCGTTCTACAGACTGGACTCTCGACGCTCCACGCGAGTGCGCGAAAAGGGAATTCAGACGCAGTCCAGTTCTTGATCGAGCGTGGTGTCGCAGTGGACACAGCTGATGAAGTATGCCAACTGGTTTCAGTATCATTCTGGCGTTGCTGCTAGTCTAACTTGTTTTTATTTTGTTCTTGATGTCACCGTATCAAGAACGGGTGGGCAGCACTTCATCATGCAGCAGACAGTGGAGATGTCGCTACAATGCGGTTGCTGGTGGAATATGGCGCAGATGTCCACGCCTCGACAAAGGTAGTACTATTCTAATCATCATATCTGGCCTCCCATTTGATTCATTCGATGTCAACTGTTTGTGTAGTCTGGCCACAACATTTGCCACCGAGCTATTGTCCGCGGACAAGCCAGTGCCATGGTGTACGCACTCTCTTTGAGTGTGAACGTCAACGCCATTGCTGATGTAAGCCCAGCCTCTTTATCGCGCTCGTTCGCTACCAGTGAGAGTACTGACGTGCTGAATCATAGAACGGCGGTGACTGGGAGACAGCGCTCATGTTGGCGATTTCGTACCCCGACTTCGACACATCATGTGATATGGCGTACACCCTGTGCTCGAGTGGGGCCGAATGGAACTTGGACCACCGTCGCCAAGCGCTGCGTATCAGCGAAACGTACGACCAAAAAAATGGCGTCAGCTCTGCAGAGTGCCAGAGCCGTCAGCAGAAGCGAACGCGTTTGTGTGACTTGGTACACCGCTGGACCCGGGAGCTTCTCCGTACCAAGGTCCCCAGCAAGGTCGTCGCAAGTGGTGGAGCCTCGGTGGCAAAGTACCTCTCGGATATCGCCAAGTCCGCTTCTGATGAACTCACGTTCCGTTGCAAGTCATGCGTCGTTGGCCCGAGTCGCTGGGGCAAAACAAGTCTTGTGCGATCTCTAGTGGCAAGAGAGGCGTCTCTTATCCAACTCAAGGATCGCGCCATCGGGATCGACTTGTTGACATCTATCTTCGATGATGACGACATTGAAAACGGCGGTGCATCTACTAGTACGCGACAAGAGGTCACGTTCTGGGATTTTGCTGGGGAGATGATATATCACTCTATTTTCTTCTCTCGCCGAACGCTCTACATCGTGGCCTTGGATTTGATGGCCTACTCGACCCTGCATCAAAACGCACAAACCAAGTCGCCCAGGGAGATGATGGCAACCATGCGTCGATTTGTTGCGACACGCATTTTGCGCTGGCTCGACATGATTCTTGCTCACCAGCCAGACGCGCACTTTGTTTTCGTCGGTACCAAGGCAGACCTTGTTGACAACGAGAAGTCAATCCACGATGTCAGACAAGACCTTCAATACTGGTTGGACGTGTGGAAGCAAAATCGTCGTCGTGGTCGCAAGGATGACCAGTTCACCAGCGAAGATTCCGATACGGCCATGTCTCGGCTGCTTC
Organism: Pythium phragmiticola; assembly: GCA_023335935.1. Classification (NCBI taxonomy): domain Eukaryota; phylum Oomycota; class Peronosporomycetes; order Pythiales; family Pythiaceae; genus Pythium; species Pythium phragmiticola. Next base: position 32,655 of record JAADWA010000115.1, read on the forward strand.
CTTCTTTCAACTAGCTTTGGGTGAATGTCAAGAGTCCCGAGTCTATTGCTGCTGCTCGCCACACGCTACGACAAACAATCACGTCGCTTGGGATCGGCCTTCCAATGGGAAAAACCTACTCTCGGGTCCTACGCCTTGTGGAATTACGACGAGAAGCTGCGAGGTCGGCTGATAATGCCATGGAGCGCATCCAGCGATCAATCGTGTTCTTCAGGACGTTGCGCCGCGAGCTAGTTCGCGACATTGACGGTCTCTACTGTGAGGAGTGCAAACAAATCCTTCGTACGCTCACCGAGCTTGGTGACATCTTGTGGTACGAAGATGCCGATGCCGGTGTGCTCAAGGACTTCATTATTCTCGACCCGATGCTCGTGATCGACGCTGTGCGGGAGGTGATGCAGCATGGTTTCATGTCAGCGAAAAATGTCGACGGGACCCATGATGGGCGTCTCACGCACGATCTGCTATGCACTTTGCCGCTGTGGAAAGACATGGACATGGAGCTGGTCTACTCGTTCAAGTGCCTCTTGCAGAATTTTCAGCTCGCTTATCCAGCAGACACCGACAGAATGCTCCCGGAATCGGATCTGTTCGTGCCAGCGTACTGGAAGTTGGGCCAGTCGTCAAGCCCCCCACCCTCGCTGTCCGATGCGTCCATCTGCGACGCCTACGTGGAACACCATTGGTGTTGGGAATACAAAACATCGAGCGAATTGGCCGATATCGTTTTCGACCAGTTTGTGGTGCAGAGTCACTCTGCTCTGCTGAAGCGTAACATCCGAAGCAATTCGATCGAAGGAAAATGCCACGAGTTCGCGATGACTACGAAGCTGGTGCTGCAGAATTCGTCCACGGATACGGTTAGAATTGAAGTGAGCGGGGCGACGAGTGAAGTTAGCTGGCACACGATGCGCTTCTACTTGATGAAGATGGAACGGGTACTCGACGGCTTCAATGGGATACATGTGGCACGCTACATTATCCACCGGCCTAGCTCCACGGCCAAGGACGAAGCTCGTCATCCACTTGGACCGCTTTTACGCGCCGTGAAAGATGCCATCGCGTTGGGAAACGTTGACTGTGTTCGTTCCACGTGCCCGTGGGCACCACCTGACATGCTTTGGTATCTGAACCAATCATGGAGGATATCCAATCCAGAGTTCCAGCGGCTGCAAGTGTCTTCGATGGTTGAAGAGAAGCTGGAGGTGCTTCGCAAGCTTGCGATTGCTGGGACAGGTCCTCGGCTGCCGGCACTTTGGACGTTGCAGCATTTGCCTGAACACGACATGGTGGTGGTGCGTGTGTCAAGCGATCTCTCTGGTAGGTGCTACCACGTGCCCCTTGAGATTGACACAGGCTCACCTGTGTTGATGAGATACGGACGGTACTTCAAGGTGAGTCATTTCTGTTGTCACCGAACAAAATCGTCTACGTATCCTCACACCGACGACTGCCCCCCATGTTCCTCAGGTTGGTATCACCTTGGTCTCGACAGTCGACCCGGAAGCGCTCTCGGTTTCCGTTGTTCAGGAGGCGATCGACGCCGCCAAGGCTGGTACGTTCAAGAGACGTTCACTGGGTATTGATCCAGGATCTCATATGTTGATTGCTGTTTGAAATCTGCAGTTCTTGGCCTGGAAATCGACCACATGCGGCATATCCACAGCCTCTTTGAACGACTTGACATCGCTGCGTCGGACAACAGCAGCGCGGAGTTCGATTCGAGCACGACTGGGAGCCTCTCACCGCGCGAGGCCTCGCAGTTGCTGCACGACTTGCTCACAGTCTGGAACGACAGCTCGGACGAACTCAATGTCTCGGAACTGACGAATCTCGAGTACGTCACGAGTGAGGGGGTTATGTGGGCCCACCAGCACGAGATCGCGATGCTCGGCGACAAAGTGGTGCGCTGTGTGCCGCCGTCGGTGTGGGCAGATCTGCCCGAGCCGTCGGCAGCACCGTCATCGCCAACAGCTCACTCACTGACCGCGTCACCATCATCGTCCTCATCCACAACCAACAAACGCAGCCCGAAATTCAAGTTCACTCTCTGTGTCGCCTCAGTGGTTGGTCTCACCGATTGGGATTGGTACAATACGTACTGCAGGTGGCAGCTATACTATGTGATGAAGAGCGGCACGCCCATTGCGAGTGGTGCGACTACACGGAACCAAGACAGCTCAGCGCCGCCGGCGTGGGGTTCTTTCAAGACAATTATCGATGCGGTGGCGTCGTACGAGATGATGCGAGAGTGCCGCCTCGTGGTTCAAGTGAAGCGACGCAGCCGCATCGGCTGGACCAAGTGGGTCTTGCTCTGGTGTGCGAATGATGGGTCAATTGACTTATAGTGTGATATTCTTCAACCCGTAGATTCATTGGTGAAGGTCAAGTGTTCATGGATGACGTACTCGCACCTGCGACCAATGAGGCGTTGCAGCTTACGGTGCTGGTGCCACTGGACGAGGCGGTGCCATCGAAGCGCTTCGTGCAGATCCAGTTGGCGAGCCACAAGTGAGCGATCTCCTGTATCCGACCGTGTCGCTATTTCTTGGACTTCTCTCAGCAAGTAGTAACGTGCATGTATCTATCTACCTACTAGCAGCGCGATGTGTTCATCGCGCCTTGACCACGTAGTCTACATCAGTCATTCTTTCCATTTGGAAGGACCCCCTACGTATTACTAGTTGGTTTCTCGTTCTTCGTTCTGAGAACCCACCGACGTGGAAATGAAAGAAGCAGTCCATGACGCCCACAGGTTCTTTACTCGTATCGTACGTTTTCCGAACGGCAAAGGCCTTGGTGTGGGGAAGCTGCGGGAGACACGTACGACAGTGCGGTGAAGAGAATGTCTGCGGGCGTAGCCCAGGCTGTGGACGCTCAGCTGCATCGGGAAGGATAGGCGGCATGTCCACGGCGTCGTCGCCACTCAGCGAGAGCAGCCGCTGGCCAAGCCGCGCTTCGCTGGTCAGCGGTCGGAGCGCTTGCACCAACTGGCTAGAGGAAGGCTCGACGCGCGGGTGCTCTTTCAGTATGTCGTCACAGGAACTGAGGGATCGTCGGAGTCGCGCACGGTACGGCGGCCATGAAACTGGCTGCGGAGACGAGAAGGGCACGTCAGCAGACCACCGAGGAAAGGAGATGAAGATAGGCGATCCCATTGCAGGAAATTGGGGTCGCCCACGCGCAAGAACCATATAAATACACGCAGCAGGTAGGCGCAGGCGTCAGCATTTTGGAGCTGCTCACAGAAGGATCCAATCGCCCCGCATATCAGTACATGTGGGAGGGAGTTTCAGCCAATGAGGCGTGAGTAGTTTTCGATTGGATAAAACTTCTCTTCTAAAGAGTCTGCGACAACTTCATACAGTACGTCACCGTGTTTGTGGACCGCGTGTCCCCATTCAGTTTACACAAAGGGGAGAGACAGAAAGGGTGCAAAGTGCCCAACAGCATGAATGCACTGCACGGAGCGGCAGGACAAGCGCCTCCGGATTATCCGGTGGTATGAGAGTCTCAATTGTCGGTCTGTCGTCGGATCATGTTTCCAGAGATTGACGATGGCGTGAGCGGAAGCAGAGCGCTGCATAGAATATTTGAATGTGTTGTTGAAGGTGCACTACACTATGTACTGTATCCAGCAGGCTGTCTGACGGCGACATGCGTGCGTCTTTTTCAGCGACACGACGTTGAAGTGCTTGACTGTCTGTCGATCAATCTCCGACTCTTTTGGCGACACATCGATCTATGATACTACTCTGTACTCCAAGAAAGCCGTGGCAAATCCAGTGGCATGCACTACCACGTGGCCGCCAATGAGCGACAGCATATGGATGCACCTCGTGCGTGCTGGATGATCCATCCAGAGGATTTGGGCGCCCTTGGCAAACGGAGTGACGCACTGCGTACACTGAAGCACGCCTATCCACATCGCTCGTGATTGACGCATGGCTACATTGTCCTTGCAGTCACGGTTCATCAGTCGAAGGTTGGACAGCAGAATCAGATTCGTGTGACCCTCCAGATCACCGCGGACGTATCAATCGCAAATGTGGATTATTAATGGCAGTCTCGGGAGCCTGTGGTTTCTGAGAGTACTCTGCACTATCACGTCCGCAGGAAGCTGGTGATGGATGAAAAATGAACAAGTTCTCCCGTGAGTCACACTGTCACTCATTATCCCACAACGCTGGGAATTAGAGACTCAATCAGCCGCCGGACGGGAACTCAAGCTCAACGAGGCTATCGCAAATGTGGGCAATTGCGCCAGTGTCTTCGATATATTTTTTTGCCCGTTGGCCACGGGGATGCATAGGATGCACTACGACAGGGGCAAGTGCGCCATTGTCGCGTGGGCAAAAATTCCTGACCACCGATCACTCTTCATCCATCGGGTCCGCGAGGGATGGATGGCACAGGCTTTTCCCATTCTGCGCTATCAGCGACTTTCCCCTGCCACTTGCAACTGATGGAATCGCTGGTCGAACCTATCGATGGATATGCATTGAGTACTGTAGCGAGTGCAAAGCCGCACAGTATTGTACTGCAGTGGCAGCAAACAGACTGTTGCACATACGGAAACATTATCCTGTCGCTTTCGTCTACAGTATCCATACGGGCCATACGGACGCGATAGTCAAGGCTCGTTGGACTCGTTCCGACGCATTACCTACGCGTGTCTCTCGCCTTAGGCCCCACGGCGAGACTCCAGGTTAGAGTCTCAGTGGGTCGTTGCTGACCAGCCCACCGCGGACCGGTCAGCAAACAATGCTGGACTCCACCGACACGTCCGTGTTCCCCAGCACCGGCAAGTTGCCGTCTCCGGCGGCGGAGATTTCCCGAGTCTGTGGCTTAGCCGGGAAGTCACAGTGGTACGCAATCCATTGGGCGTTCACCGGCCACGAGTGTATGTAGAGTCGTCGTCACGAACCCCTGCGGCAGGGACTGAGCAAGGCCTGCCGTCTGAATGTAACAAAGACCGGCAGCGTCGAGATTTTGGTTGGTCTAGAGCTAGCCAAATACGCGTATGAACCACAAAGCCAGGGAGAGCCTTTCCGAGGTTGGAGTGCAATAGTCACCGTGTCCGTGCCTCTGTGCCATGCATGCCTCAGGCTGTCAGGCATGAACCACGGCATCAAGGAGGAAGGGACGTCACTGTACCTTTCGTCTACAATACAGCAGCCTACGCAAGATTGGTTGGACGACAGTCCGCTGTATGCAGACACAAATTGACGTCATGAATACTATGCTGAGAAGATCAAGAGGGAGAAAACAGTGGATGAACCGGAATACTAGCACTGTCCTATTACTCCAGTATTCATAGACCATTGATCGTCGCTAGTCGCGGCGTCGACTGTCGCCTGGCAAACGCGTGGCAGCGGTTGCCATGGATGGGTGGGCTCGGTCATGTGTCTGAGTGTTTGGACCGTCCGACGTCGTCTGCCGAAGAAACTCCAACACGGACGAATCCATCCGTTCATCCGTGTTGGTGTCGAACCTCGGGATCAGATGATCCAGTTATCCCAAACGGCAGCTCCATTGAAGTAAGGCGATCTTTCTTCCGTCACCTGTGCCCACCGCAATACTGGACATGTAGTGTGTGTGGTGCTTTATTCGACAGGCGCAAAGACATACGGCTCATTTTCACAGGATATCCGATGTCAATGCAGCAGCGTGCAATCCCTCCGTGCTGGTTCTTTTCACATGCTCTTGCAGAAATCCGTTGTGGTGTAAATGGGGCAAGAGGAATGATTGCGCGTCCGTTCAGCTGCAAAGCCACTCTCGCCGCGAAAGCTTGGTGCTTGGCAACACTACTCTAATATTTATTACACAGGTTAGAGGTTTGACGTGGTCGAGTCCTTAGAACCAACCATCTCTGGTGTTGTGAATGACGATGCGATAGCATAGCCGTGCCAGCCAACGACTCATTGTCCAAGATTCGCTCGATGCACTGTATCCTACAGTACTGTTGAGGAGCATTGGCAGCTGTGGCTGTCAGATGTGAATCATGCCGACTGACTGCGAATCAAGAAATTCACACGTCAGTTCGTGGCTGACGCGAAAGTGAACCCTCAATTGATATGGGATCTCCAGAACCTGATACTGTACAGAGGAGTTTTTAATACAGTACTGTACGACGAAGAACTCCAGGCTTGTTTCTAACCCGATAACAACTCAGGCATCCTGAACAGACGAGCCTATCCTGCCTAAACCAGCTTCACCTACCCCCATTACAAGCGTTGCACTTGTCACGCGGCGTGTCACTGAAGTTGACCAACTGTCTTGTGAAGCTTTTGTCCGAAATTTTTTTAAAAAAAAAAATGAAAAGCATGGCCAAATAGAAAACAGCAGAGAAAGAACTGGTATTCTTGTGTGGCCACCTAGTCTGTATATTTGATGGGATCCAGGCATGTCCCGGTCGTGCTCTGTCCCCACTCGCTTTTTATCGTTTGCAAATCCGCTGTATCTCAACATTGCAGGTTCAACGAAGAGTTGGCCATGATCGTTTAGACCTGGGTGTTAATCACAGCAGTGTCGCTCTAAGCTGATGAGTCTGACCCGCGAACACTGTAGGCGCCGAACTCATCGTGCACACCAATTATAGGACTTCTCTCCATACAGGGAAATCATTGGCGTGAATGATGCGTCAAGTAGACACGGCTGTACAGTACCTTGCGCTGGACATGATCTCACCCACGCTCCAGCCAGAGTGTTAGACACCAGAGAGCACCAACATCAATCTGCTCTCCCCTTGCTTGGCCACGCTCTTAGCTCCTTCTGAACCCATCCGTGCTCATGTTCTTCCAGTCACCAGGTCGGCAGTGCTTCTCTCCACACGAATCTCGGACGCGTCACTCCCACATGGCATCCAAGGCCTCATTTTCCAGCAAGCAATACAACGTCAGAGGCCCTCTGGCGCTGGAGTCCAGACCCTGTTAGTGCACATGGTAATCCTTATCTGCATGGATGCTTGAGAAAGAGTTTCAACAACCTTATATGCGTAATTCTTATACCGAAGTAAGGCTGGCCAGGTGGCTCCCAAAACGCGAATACACGTATGCTATACTCTTCTCTGGACTCACCGTGACGCTGTGTGGCATCTGGGCAGCAACTTCATCGGCTATTGTCCACATCTGGGCTTCTTTCTTCCTAGCGCGACAACTATTGATAGTGTACTATAGAACAGTCACGCTTGGGCATGACACTGGCGATCGATGTGACGATATTATCGTGACGTGTCGTGGACATCTTTTCTCTCATGATCTGTAGCGCCAAGAAGACGAGAATGATACAAAAATGCCGCCCAAGATATTGAGGCTGTCTGTTTCTCCGGATCGGGAAAATCCAGAACCCAACCGATCACCACCGAGCGACCAAGATTCTTGCATTTGCACTAACAATCATTATCCAGGCCGCTGGATCGAATCATCCTTTTCGCCCTTTGTCCACTGCACTGCAGAAGCAGGGAGAGCTTGGGCAGGCGAGTGACACTTGTGGGTGTGAGCCATACATAATAACATGGCGAAAATGAGCAGCAAGCAGCAAGCTTCACTTTGGGAAACAGCCGAATGGTGACAGACTGATGACCGCACAGCAGGATGCCAACAAAGCAATCCGATTTTGCCCGACCCCTATGCCACGATGAGTGAGTTGAGTCTGGTTGCCACACTTGCCACATAAAGCAAGGGGTTCAGGCTGTCCAGTCATGCGCTGACACCAGATCACTGTTCTTGGCAGTGATTCGCCATGCCACCATCATTGCCATTGCCATCACTCAAAGTGGCTTGGGTCAAGCCTGAGTCAATGGTTAGGGTTTTGATGACGCGCCACACCCTTGTGCTCTTGTCCTTGGCTGTCCGGACTCCAACGAAAAGGAGCCCACTCTCTCGCCTCCCCTTTTCCACTCGTTAGGTGTAGGGAAAGGCATTGACTGTTCCTTGCACCTGCTCTTCGCCCTTTTCTTCGCACCAACAGTCAGTCCCATTGGACCCAACGGGGGCTTCCTTGGAGCCTCCTTTCGCTCTTTCGCTCCCAGCTTTTTTCGTCCCTTCGACTCTTCACTTACAGATTTGCGATCCAGCCAACACATCCACGCCAGTGTGGCCAACAAAATCCAACAAACCAACAAACTCCATCTTCATCAGTCAATCCAGTATGCGCGGAGTCGTCGCGTCCATCACATCTTGTATCGGCGGCAAGGACGAGAGGTACGCCGTCAAGATCCAACCCATGAACCGAGAGGTGTACTACGTCTACAAGACCATGGGCGATTTCGAGGCCTTGTGGACCAAGCTCGAGGCACTCGCGGCCGAAGCCAAGCTCAAGCAGCAGCTCTTTGAGGGCGACGACAGTTCGAGCCAGGACGTGGGCGTGCTGGCCAAGTGGCTCATGAGCTTCATCGACCACTTCGCGTTCCGCTCCACGATCGAGCAGCTACGTGAGCAGGGCCGCGAGACCATCACACCGCTCAACACGCTGCTCCAAGCGGTTGTGCGTCGCGCCTCGGCGCTCTACGTGGATTCCTCGATTCTGCGGTGTGGCTGCTGCCACGTCGGCCGCCAGCTCGCACTGCTCACGCGGAATTTCACCGAGTTTGCGCAGCACGACACGCGAGCACAGGCGTCACTCGCGGCTTTTGAATCACCCCGAAATGGCAGCAGCGCTGGCGCCTACCGCAAGCGTGCACTCGGCGAGCTGCGTCCCGAGGAAGACGAGCTCCACACGCTCAAGCGTCGTGCCATGCCCATGTTCCCCGTGCGGCCTTGTGAAGGCGCGTCGTCGTCGGCCACCAAGTCCCGCAAGCTCAGCTCGGTGGATTCGGCCGAGTTTCTTATCCCGCACATTAAGAAGGTCCGGCTAGACGCGCCCTCTCTTCCGGGACGTGTCGTGTCGGCGCTGCCCGGACGGCGTCGCGTGTTTGCCGAGGTCGACATGACCGTCCTTTAGGACGCCGTCTTCCAATAGTCGCTAGGAAACCCACCCAGTCTTCTCTAACTTAGAAGAGCTCTCTCACGAGCGGCTCGACCCCTTTATTTATTATCCAATGCTAGAGCTGTACCAGTATGAACGACCGAAGTTCATCTTCCCACAAACATCGTCTCCACTGTGTCTAGTTCTCCTCCTCTTTTCCAGTTGCATCATTTCCTTCCAAATCCACCTCCATGTAGTACTACAGACTGACTGCATCATCACGATGATGGTGATTTCAGGTGGAGAAGTCTGCCTCGTCCTGGGCATTGGCATGCCTGCCATGTCTGGAGACGGCATCAACCCCACAATCTCTGGATCGAGTTGGCTTTATTGCTCTGATCTTTAGTGTTCGCCGCGAGACTCAACAAGCCGACGGCGAAAACGCAGCGAATTTGGAATCCACCTGTCGTCGATTGCTGTTGCAATCGGTGTACTGTACTGTACTGTACTTTATGGCACGGGATGACAGAAGGACACTTGCGTGCCGGGCGGCCGTTCCCTCTCATCCAGCCCATGATGGGTCGGTGCAGCCGATCGCCATCAGAATCTGATGCAGATCAGCATCGCATCTCTTCTGTCACTTTGTGGTGCTCGCACACAAAAGCCAGCTGTCGACGGACGGGCGCACTGCGTCATGGATCGTCCCTTCGGGCCCAGTGGGGCAAATGGAGGATGGGATAGAAAGTACAGTTGATCGCGCTCGCGACTCCAAGGTCGGCATTGTTGATTCTCGAGTATTGTGAAGCCAAACTCGGTCAGCAAACCCGTGTTCGTTGAATCAACGAAATGATCACCAGTGGTGATTCACCTCCACACGGGGAGAAGGGTGGCGATCAGAGTGTTTTCTCCTTCCTGGCCTCCTGTGTGCGGTGTTACAGTACGTAGTGTACGGAATTTTCCAGGTGCGCCCATGTCGAATGAGGATGCTTGGAGTTGTCTCCTCCAACATTGCCAGTGCGTTGCGGGTGTGGGATGGGACTGTGTGTATTCACGTGATGGCTGAACCACGTCTATTTTTATCCCTCACGACAGTGACACACGATCCGAATCTCAGGACTCTGAGTCAGGTGTGCGCGATGAAGTTCAAGGTGTGACTGGGGAAACGAAGGCTGATCAGTGGTCTGCCTGGATTTATCACGCCAACCTGCAAGTCACATCCGAAGCTCCATGCGAGAATCACGTGGCCTGCCTCCTCCACATTGTGCAGCCTTTGGCCACGGCAGCTGATACAAGATCGCTTTTCGACAGTGGGTACTGTACACTGTATTACTGTATGCGATCAGTTTTATGTTAGGATCTTATGCCTAAAGATTCATGAGGCATCTTTTAGGGATACAACGTGGGTGAGTCCGACACGTTCGAGCAATGCAACGCCCTCGCTGGCAGCGAGGGCGTTGCATCCAGCGGACAGTTCGGAGTGGCTCCAAGATGGCGCTGCATGCTGCGACGGACATTGGATAACCTGACATCCATTCACTGTTCTCAGATTTGGATCGCTGGTGCCACCACAGTGTGGTGGTGGTGGGCCACGGCCACCACCAATTCACCAGAAGACTGTCCCGGGATCCTCGCCAGTCACAGCCAGTGAGTGGTGCACATTCGAGTGGATTAACCAACATGCAAAACACCCATATACCGTTGAACGCCGTCTTTATGTCAAGCTTGGTAATCAAGTACAGTACTGTCAGTCTCTATTCGTGTGAAGACTCAACGAACGGCTGGAAGGTCTTTACACCGCTAAGTCCGCCAGCGATTGACAGCTACGACGTCGCGGCCAGGCGAAGCAGGCTTGACGCAGCAATGCTTCGACTCTCTCTGTGTCGATTCGACACAGAGAAAGAACCGGACGAGGAAACAATCCGGACCAAATTGTCGACCCCATACGGTCCCCGACTAATGCGTGTCGCTTAGAGCAAGCATTTACTACTGTACGCTGCTCACTGATCCCATGCGGAAAATGGCAAAGGCTCCGTTCCATTCCTGCTCTTACTGGCACTGAATGGTTTTCTTTCGAGACGATTCTCCTCTTACTACACGTAATACTAGTACTACGTAGTAGTATTGGCGACCACGTAGCCTAGAAATGACTGATGCCTATCTGTTCGGGCAAAAAAGTTGGGACGTCAAGATCTCCGTCCATTTTTTATCGGAACATGGGTACAGTACGTACAGTACTGCACTCATTCTTCAATGCCCACTGCCAACAGCAACCGGAGGTTGCGCAATCGGCACTGAGATCCTCCCAGCGTGAGTTACCAACTTCAAGGCAAAGAGTTCACGCTTTGCTAGAATGTGTGCCCCGCGAAAAGCTCGTCACGAGCACGGACCGAATCAGTCCTCGTGCCCAGGATCTGCTTTCGTGCACAGGCCTCGACCAATGACCAAGACCACTCTCCTTCCGTCCTCCTCACTAAACCTCCCTCGCTGCTTCATCACTCGATCTCGATAAAGCTTCTATCCTTCCGTGCCAGTCCCTCGAGCTCACTCCACAGCACAACTCCAGCGAAACCTGCACGCCCGCTGAGCCCGTGCCTTCTCTCCCTTCGTTCCATCTCCCATCTTCTGTTCAACTTCCATGATCTTCTCTCTTCTTCACCCTTCACACGCCCACCGCCCAGACCTTCTCTCTTCGTGCTTCTCCACCACCTTCAACGTCTCCACTTCTTTCTTCATCCTCCTCTTGATTTTTTGTGTTTCGTGACATTATCTTCCTTTCGCAGCGCGCTCGGACAACAACGATCCGCGGCGTGAAGCTCGCTCGCTCAATCTTTTCCGCTTTCCTTCCCGTCGATCCACGTTGTCGTCTACTTGCAGTACAGGTTGCGGTCGATCACCGGTGGGATGGGGCGGATTTCGGTGCCAAGTTCCTGCTCGATTCGGTACAGGTTGAAGCGGTCTTCGTACGTGATCATGTTGATCGCCAGACCAAGGTGGCCAAAGCGACCCGATCGACCGATCCGGTGGAGATATGTCTCCGAGTTCTTGGGGAAGTCAAAGTTGATCACGACATTGACGGTCTGGATATCGATACCACGCGTGAACAGATCGGAACACACCAAGTGGCGCGTCGCACCATTGCGGAACTCGTGGAACACGCGGTTCCGGTGGGCCTGGTTCATCTTGGCGTGGATATAAAAGCACGAGTACCCGAGCTCCGTCACTTTCTTGGCGAGCAGCTCGACACGGTTCACCGAGTTGCAAAAGATGATCGACTGGTTGATATCGAGTTTCGAGAAGAGCGTGTTGAGACAGTGCACTTTTTGGCGCTCTTCGACAAACGCGTAAAACTGCGAGATACCCTTGAGCGTGAGCTCGTCCATGAGGTTGATCTCGTACGGGTTCTCGATAAACTTGTCCTTGAAGGCCTTGACCGTGACCGGAAATGTCGCCGAGAATAAACAGATCTGGCGCTTCTTGGCCGTGTGGTTGAGAAGCTGCTCAAGCAGCGGCTGGAATTCCGGCGAAAGCAGTTTGTCGGCTTCATCCATGATCACGGTCGAGCACTGGCTCAGATCGGCGACTCCTTTATTTGCGAGATCCATGACGCGGCCGGGGGTGCCCACGAGAATGTGGACAGCGTTGTAGAGACGCATGATATCGTCCTTGAGGCTTGTGCCGCCGGTCGTGACCATGCACTCAATGCCCATGTGCTTGCCCATTTCCTTGACAATGGCCGACGTCTGCAGCGCGAGTTCGCGTGTGGGCACCAGCATCAGCACTTGAATGTGGTTCTTGGACGTGTCGGTTTTTTCAAGGCACGGGATGATAAACGCGGCGGTCTTGCCTGTACCGTTCTTGGCACGCGCCATGACATTGCGGCCGGCCAAAATGATCGGGATCGCTTCTTCCTGGATGGGCGACGGACGCTCAAAGCCCTTTTCGAAAATGCCCATGAGCAATTCGCGCTTCAAAAAGTAGTCTTCAAACTCGTTGCCCTTGACGTTGGTCACGTCCTCGGTCTGCACGCGCGTGTCTTTCGCGGGCCGCGACAGCGTCTTCTTCCAGTCGTCGTCGTCGTACGCCTGTCCGTCACTCGCCATGTTGCTTGGGATCTTGTTGCACTAAAGGGGCTGAGAGGGGATCTCGGTTCTTCACGTGGTGGAACTATGAGGGAGACAAGGGAGAATATGCGTAAGATACCGCCGCACATTGCCGCGTTGAGTGGCACACAAAGACACCCCAACCTCCACGGTTGGATGCGCCACGATCTTCTCTACCACGCAGTGCACTCACATGAACGCTGCTTGGTCTTCCGGCGGCGAGAGAGCTTTGAAGGGGAACGCGGCGTGGGGCGTTCGGAGGGTCTTGGCTAAGTCGTTGGCGATTTGGCTCGCGAGGCGGTGTCGATGTGAGCGAAGAGGAGAGGGGGAGGTTTGTTGGTGCGAAGCGGGATGAAGCGCATACAAAAGTCAAGTGAAACGATAATTAGCCAATCACATCAATCCAGTGGTGACAAATCAACCAGTCTCCATAACCTCAACTCCGCCTCTCTTATCACAACCTGACACAAAGATTTTGTAGAATTGGTTGCGCATTCAGGGTGCTTCTCGTCTTTGGATCGGCTCTCAATACAAGCCTCTCCCCGGAAACGACGCCCCCACCGACATGTGATATGGACAGCTCCAGTGGTTATGGTGTTTTTCTCTCACATTTTCTTCATGGACGGTCACGCGCTTCAGGAGATGGATCAGTTTTGGGGAGATATGTGTCTGGGGTGGTTCAAATGGCTACTGCGTTTCGTAGAGTTCTTTCCTCGCGCTGCGGAAGGGGGGAGTCAGCCCAACGAACAACACGTCATTGGGCGACATGCAGAAAGGGGAGGAGTGGAGCGTGTGTCAATGCCAAGCGAAAGGGCGGCTCGTCTAGCGCTGCATGGCCGCGCTCGACGAGTGCGATCGTCGGCGCTCGTGGGCCGGGAAAAACTTGGGTGCCGCGGCAACTTCGACGTCACCCGTGCGACGCGCACCAAAGCCGCGCGTACCATCGGGTCCCAATGCCTGACGGTACTGTTGGCTGCCGTTGCTGGGCGTCGTGGGCGTGGCCGCCGTCGAGAGACCCATGCTGGAGAACGAGTGCGCCGGTGGCGACGCGCTCAGCCGAGGCGACGACAGCGCGAGCTTGGGGCGAGTACCACCGTTCGAGCCCGACCGCCCACGGAAAGTAACAGGCTGGCCACCAGGCGGCTGCGCGCCCACAGTGGCCGACCGGTTGCGGCCCTCCCAGCGCGACGACGAGCCGGCAAAGTAATCCTTTGGCTGGCTGCTGTTCGAGGAGCTCACTGCAGCCGCAGCCGCGGCGGCGTCCGCCGTGAGGCTCGATGGCGGACGGAATTCGAGCTTGACCTTGCTGGCATACTTGCGACCGCTCTTCTTGTTTTTGCCGACCGTAAATGACACGTAATCGCCCGCTCGAATATCCATCGAGCCATCTTCATCGGGGATGAGCCGGAACGAGATACACGCCGTATCGAGGCGTGTCGGTGTAATAAGCCCGCCGGCACCGCGGATCGAGTAGACTGTGCCCGTGCTGACCTTGCCTTCCTTGAGATCCTCGAGGCCTTCGCCGACTGAGTCAACATGCACGGGGCGCGATGTCACAGCCGACGTCGACTTGGCACGGCGGCGATCGGTAGTCATGTCGACAGGGAACATCTTGTTCTTGAGCTTGTCCGAGTTCGTGCCGTCAAACAACACGACTTGCAGGCCCGAACGCGGGTTGTACGAGTCCGACAGCGTCAGCACGGCGTGCTTAGCCATCTCTTCATCGACAAACTCAATGATCGCGTACGTCTCGCCCGCGATGATCGGTGGCTTCAAGACGGCGTTGCGGCCCGTGGTCGAGTTCTTCTTGAGCAGACGCAAGTACGTAATCTCGCCGCACTGGGAAAAGTTCTCGCGCAGCGATGCGACCGAGGCATCCTCGGGCAAGTTGTACGCGATTGCCGTGCGCGCGAGCTTGCCGTGGTACGACTGGTCCGGCGGCAGCGGTTCCTTGCGGCAGACCATCGTCTGGTCTTCATTCATGATGAGCTTGGTCGAGAGCTCAAGCGCCTTGCGGATCTGCTCGAGATCCGTCGAGAGCTTCTTGACGCGGCCAAACGACGCCAAGAGGTCCAGCTTGACTGTACAGCAAAGAACACGACGTGAGCAATCCGCGATCGCTTCTGCTAGTAATCAAAGAAACGTACCGTATCCTTCCGTGTTCATGTTCTTGAGCAAAAACAAATCGCCAAGCAGGTTCTCGTCGCAAAAATAAAACTCGAGCTGGTCGCAGATCGTGCGCAAAAACGTCGCCGGCAAGAGGGCGCTCGACTTGTCCGAGCCATCGCTCGGTTCATTCTCGGGCTCCGTGAGGTGGAGCGAAGGCAAGTCGCCCCCGACGTGGCCAGCACCATTGAGCTGCGAGCCGATCGCGCCCATGTCGCCCGTCGACAGGAGGTTGAGCGACGGCGGCAACGGCGGCTGCACGGGCGTAGCTGTCAAGTTGGGGCTTTCATCGTCGCTGTACTGCCACGTCGCACCGACCATGGCCGCGGGCGGCACGGGCGCCGACCGCGAGCGATTCCGGCCAAACGAGTAGTACTGCGACGCGAGCTGCGCCATGACGTCAATGCTCGAGTCGTTGTTGTGCATAGTCACGGTCGACGTGGCCGACGGAAACTCGACCGTCGACGACGACGCGCGTGGGCTGTCGAGAAAGCTAAAGTCGGTCGACGACGATCCGGAAATGCCGATGGTCGTGGCTGCGAGCGCGCGGTTCATGCGCAGATCCATGGCCTTGTCGTCATCGTGGGGCGGCGCCGGTCGACGGCCGACGCTGCCGAAGCGGTCCTCGCGCGGGTGCATGGGGGACGTCGACATAGTGCGGGCAGGGCGACTCGCAATATGAAGATGATTATGGGGGGAGGGAGACGGACTGAAGGTCTACGATCGAGGACGCGAGGGGGTGAGGGGGTGAGAAGCAGAGAGAGAGCCCTTCAATCTGTCTGGTTTTCTATCATTTCCAATCATCGCACAAGACGGGGTGAGAGAACGTTGTTGGTTATTGTTGGTCTTTTCCAACATAAGACGTTGAGGCAGCCACCACATGATGGCAAAGGCGCACAAAAACAGCAGGTGGTTTTCCACTTACCCGTCGAGCCGAGTCTCAAGAAGGTGAAGCTGTGGAAACAGCTGGTGGCAAACGACAGCACGGGATCTTTCACCAACAGAGTTTTGGATCGATTTTCCGGAAATCCGTCGTAGATTTTCTGGATGCTGAACTTGCAGTGCGAAGCGTCCGAGTCTCTCTCGGGTGGGGCAAAAAGTGGAAGTGAGAGAGTTGGCGTCCCTGCTGAGTCTTTCTCTCTTGCTCTCTCTCTTTCTCTCTCTCTGGGCGAAATGTGACCCGTGGGTTGGGATTGGGATTGGAGACGAAGCCTGAGAAAGACTGCTTTTCTTTCTACCGATGAACAAGAGAATTCGAGGATCAGTCGCCGAACTCCAACGCGACCAACAGGAGGTCTAAACTTAGCGAACAAGAACACTTACCTCACAGACGCACTGTTGGTTGGCTGCGTTGGGTTGAAGTGGGTTGTCGAGGCGCGGGATCTTTTTACCAGACCGTTCTGCCCTTCACTCCAATCGTTGGTCAAAAGCAAGATACTGTTGTGGGGGCGTCTGGATGGAAAGTGTCGATAGCCTCGATCGCTGCGTCTCTAGCGACCAATTCTCGAGCTTTTCGAAGACACGAAGCGGAAGTTGTCTGTGTGTCCACGCGGCTTGCGTGGCGCTCGTCCTGGTTGGCTTTGAGGAGCAGGCAAAGATCACCCGAGCTGACAAAGGGGGAGATCCGCAAGCGCGGTGGGCTCAGTATTCCCTCGTTTTAGTGCTCTCTCTCTCTCTCAATCTTCAACAAAGTCCTATAAAACCTTAGAAACATTCAGTGGAAAAACCTCGACTGGTTGCCGAGATGGGAAAGGGAGACCAACGTGCTGGGCGCTTGGATGAGATGAGCTCTGGGAATGATGTCGGTCAATGGGACAAGAGGAGAAATGGGATCATGTTAGCGGCGGCAGCTTGGAGGACGTCGCGGCCTTGGCGCTCTTGCCGCCTTGCAGCTGGTCCAATCCGCCATTCGCACCGGTCGCTGCGCCGTTCACTGTGTTTCTAATACCTGCAATTTGCTATGAGAATGTGTGACATGTGAGTCGCCATAGAGCAGTCGCTCTCTCTCTCTCCCTGCGTGTGGTACCTGTTCTTTGTGGCTCGAGACGATATAGTCCAAGTCGATGATGCGCGAGGCGATGACCTTTAGAAGACTGTACATGTACTGGCCAATGTCCATGTCCTGCTCGCGCAGCACCGGGAGCTTGTCGCCAAGACTCAGGCGACATCGATTGTACAAGTTGGTGACAGTCATGACAATCTGGCCCGACTCGCGACTGCGATCATTCGAGATGCGGTCGCTGCGTTGGCGGTCGACATCGAGCTTGAACGCTTCTGTGCGCAGACTCTCAAGATGCTGCTGGTGGCTACCGATCGAGAGATCCCGATCCATTAAAAACGGGCCTCCACCGTGTCATCAACGCAAAGGACAAACGCACCCGTGGATACTGCTGTTCTGCACGAGCACGAGGTTTTGCGTCTCGGCCTTGAGCTGACGGAGCTTTTGCCGCAGTTGATCCGTCTACAAATGGCTCCAATACCGTATGAGAATGCTCTCCGGGTGCCTGCGCCGTGCCTCCGATATGAACGCACTTCGACTTCGGCGATGCGCACTTGGCTTTTCAGGTCCTTGTTTGTGTCGACAAGCGTCGCATGTCGATTGAGAATATCCCCAATCTCTTCGTACTCGCCGTCCGATGCGTCCACTGTCATCTCGAGATACTGTCGGTACTTGAGTAGCTGGCCTATGCCATGGCAGCCACGTGAGAATGCCATGAGTATGCTCTTCTGCATTGCTCACTGAGTACTCACCCCTTTTCTTTTCGAAGGAATCCCGTTCTTTGAGGTCTTTCTCGAGTTGCTGCAGAAGCTGCTTCTTGCGTTGCTCATTGGTCTCGGCAAGTCTATGCTCGGACTTGGCCTTGATCTCGGCACGGGTTCGCTTGGAGTCGTTTTCTTTGATAAACTTTTCAAACCGTGTGACCTGCTCCTTCATTTCTTGCTGCTTGCGTTCCAGCTCTCGCTCACGCGCGTCGCAGGCCTCGATCCGCTGACCGAACTCTTCCTTCATAAAGTCGAGCGCGTCATCGATTTCACGCATCTCCTTCCGCTTCTTCAGTAGCAGCGTGGACTGCGCCATCTGCGAGACACCCGAGACCACGGGCTCCATCTCATTGAGATCGCGCACGGGCTTCTTCGCGTTGCGGATGCGTGCCTCCGTGAGGAACACGCCGCTAGTATTGCCCTCTTCCAACGCATGGTTAAGGCCTCGATCAACCATCCTATGATGGACTGCAAATCGATGTATCAAATGCAAGACGGGCAGCGGTGGTGGCGGACGTCCCGATCTCCTCGCGATCACTACGGATGATGTATGTCGAGCTCTTCTCTTCCCGTCACTCCTACAGTACTGTACAGGGTTGTTGCCAACGGGTAAAAATACCATTCCAAGTGTCAGTCCCCTGGAGTCATTCTGGGGCTCAGCAAGCGGCTCTACACCCGCCACGCGTGCCGAACAGTAGTCCTCTATGCTCCACACCGCCAAAGCATCTTCCCCAGTGACGGCATTTTCGGCCAACTCACATGATCCGCTTCAACATGCAAAACAGTGTGATCATCTGATTGGTAGAAATATATAGCCAAATGATTGGTCAAAATGCAACTGTTGGGAAGGTTGGCTGCCGAGTGACCAACAAAACCAAAAGCAACCCGCCGCCCACCAGCCACCAGCAGCCGCGAAAATGGAGTTCGAGCCATCGACCGTCGTGTGGAAGAGCCGCGGCACGGACGCCGTCGTTGGCGCGTCGGTCGCCAACAGCAAGGACGGCAGCAAGCTCGTGTTGGTCACGACGCCGTCCGAGGTCGTCGAGTACTGTACGCAGACGCGCAAGTGCGTCAACCACTGGACGTTCCGCACGGGCAGCAGCGCGGCGCTGCGGCTCGCGGCCGTGCGGAACCCGATCTCGCAGGCGTATTTCGGTGTGCGTACCGCCAAGAAGAGCTCCTCGCAGCAGGAGACGCTCGTGAGCTGGAAGCAGACCGATCTCGATGTGAACAAGTGGAAAAAGACTG
The DNA here is from genome assembly GCA_023335935.1 of Pythium phragmiticola. Lineage (NCBI taxonomy): Eukaryota > Oomycota > Peronosporomycetes > Pythiales > Pythiaceae > Pythium > Pythium phragmiticola. The sequence goes on from JAADWA010000115.1 coordinate 51,839, forward strand.
CGACGCGCGCCGGCGACAGGGTCTTTGGCCTCTTTGTGCACCCGCAATTGCCCGAGGACGTCGTGGTCGTGTACGAGAACGCGCAGTTTGAGTGCTACGACGATGCGCTCACGCGTGTGCTCGACAGCAGTGCGATGGACGACGCGAGCGAGGCGAACGGGACGGTCGTATGGGCGTCGCTGGCCTCGAGCCACCGCAATCCCGCCAAGGGCTCGCTCTTACTGTCGCTTCTCGTCCCGTCCAGCAGCAACGCCTCCCAGCACGAGCTCATGGTGTTTCGTATCGTGCCCAGCAAGGAGCGTCGAGATGCACGTGTCGCTGCGACGCTGCTGGCCCGCCATTCTTTGCCAGCGAGCTGCCATGGCGCCATTGCGTCGTGCGCGTTCCACGCCGAGACGCTCTCGTACTCGGTCGTGCTCGCGAGTGGCGAGTGGCACATGGTCTACTTTCGCCATGATGCCATGACCAGCTCGATCGAGTTCACAACGACCAAGAAGATTACAACGTTCTCGCCCGATCTCTCCGAGGAGGACGACTCGACGTCGCCCGTCCAGAAGCGAAGGAAACTCTCAAATGCCGGGTCGGCATCATCGTCGTCGGCCCAGTTTGTCATTGGCGGTGTCGGGCCGTTCAGCTACCTGGTCGTGGCCTCGCCGCTGGCGCCGCAGAAACTCATTGGATGGGATTCCAAGTTTGGTGTCCAGGTCGTGTCGACTGAAGCCAAGGCCGACAAGGACGGTGACGCGAGCGTGCCGCTGCCCACTAACATTGGGCACATCCAGAGCCTCGTGAGCTCCCTTCACGGCGAGACGGTCGTTGCTGCGTACGACCACGCCGTTTTCTTGCTCCATGTCAAGAACAAGCACTCGACGCTCGCCAGTGTACTGGGCGTCTACACAAACGCCACCAAGCGCAACGCCGGCGATACGCCAGCGCTGCCCAACAGTGCCATCAACTGGGGCGACGTCGCCAGTGACAAAGTGGATCTCGACCAGTGGCACCACACGCTGTGCAACGACGACGCCCACGAGCAGCAGCTCATCAGTGAGCTTGTGGACGCCACCGCCAAGATGTCGACGGCGTCGTTCCAGAAAAAGTTTGACGCTGCGGTCCAGAAACTCGGCGGTACGGAGCAGCTCTCATACCGGTTCCTGATGGCCACGACGCGGCGCTGCCTCGAGTCGGCCGACAAAGTGCCGCTTTGGGGTCCGCTCAAGGTTTTGATTCAGACCAAGCGTCTCTCGTCACGTGCGCTGCCGTCGCTTCTCCCAACGCTGATGAAACACAGTCAGTTCGAGCTGCTCGAGCTCACGATCACGCATCTCGCCGACATGGACGAGCGTGCGATTGTGCGGCTGCTCCGCTTTGTCATCCGCAAGAGCGAGACCAAGACACTCGCGTCGTATGTCCACAAGAAGATCGCC
>JAADWA010000116.1:0-53196 GCA_023335935.1 Pythium phragmiticola
CAGTACAACAAGCTCGTGAGTGGCGACAACAAGGGCTACGCCGAGTTCCTCATCGAGGACAGGTTCCCTGGTGTGGTCGCCGGCGTCGGCATCTCGAACGCCGCCGACGTGAGTCCCAACTTGGTTGACAATGGGAACGGCACGTTCCGTGGCGAGGGCAAGGACGACATTGAGAGCGCCGAGATCATGGGTGGTCGTCAGGCGTCGATGCTGCTTAACTTGCTCACGGCACCGAGCGAGGAGCTCAAGGGCTCGGTCGTGGGCAAGCTCTCGTACGTGGATTTTTCCAACGTCGAGATCGAGGGCACCGGTGGCAACCGCACGTGTCCAGCGATTGTGGGCCAGAACTTTGCCGCTGGTACGGAGGACGGACGTGCGCTTAATGGCTTCGTCGAGGGCAACCTCAAGGCCAACCCGCTGTTTGCCGCGGTCGGTGCGGTTCTCAAGGATGCGCCCCAGTGGGTCAAAGACTGCCAGACCAAGAACAAGGTCCAGCTCTTGGCGGTCGGTCTCATGACGCCCATCCCGTGGGTGCCCGAGGTGCTGCCCGTGCAGGTCATCAAGATTGGTCAGTTTGGCATTGCTGTGACAACCTTTGAGACCTCGACCATGTCTGGCCGTCGCATTCGTGCCAGTGTCAAGGCGGCGCTGGCCCCTGCTGGAGTGACCGAGGTCGAAGTTGCCTCCATCTCGAACGCCTATGCTCAGTACATGACGACGGCCGAGGAGTACAGTGCGCAGCACTACGAAGGCGCATCGACGCTGTTTGGGCCTAACCAGCTCGCCGCTGTACAGCAAGAGATGACCCGCGTGGCGGCGTCGATCGTGGACCCATCGGTCAAGCTGGACGTCGGCCCGACGCCGCGTCAGTTTGACCGCAAGAAACTCGTCAACTTCCAGACGGGCGTCTGGTTCGACACGGCACCGGGCGGGAAGAAGTACGGCGACACGCGTGTCGCCCCTAAAGCATCGTACGCTATTGGGGAGACGGCGTCGGCCGATTTCTTTGGTGCCCACCCCAAGAACCGTCTCACCGAAGTGCATTCGTTCTGTGACATCGAGAAGCAAACAGCGTCGGGAAGCTTTGAGACCGTCATGACGGACGCCCACTGGGACGTGCGGTACAAGTGGTTCCGCGACAGCGTCGCCGACAGCAAGAGCATTTGTGAGTGGTACATTCGACCAGGAGGCCGCACGTCGGTCGCCGGCACGTACCGCTTCCGCCACCGCGGCTTCTCCAAGCCGTTCATCGGCTCGATCACGCCCTACGAAGGCGTCTCAGCGACCTTCACGGTCGCGTAAGGGCTGGTAGGGCTCCGTCTAGTAGTACTTCTTCCTTCTCCAGTCAAACTATCCCAATAGGTTTCATGTGTCGTATCTGCTGAAAAGAATAACCATTGTTGTTGTACGTACTCGAGTTCCGTTCATTGACCACCTGACAAGTTGGCGGGTTGTCAGTGACCATGGCTGGGCAAGCTGCAGCACTGTACTGTACAGTATGTTCCTGTCACAGGTCCAGCAAACCGCCCTGTAAACTTCGAGGACGTGTAACTGTGAAGTACACGTCCTTGAAGTTTGCTGGGGATGGAAGGTTCCATCAACACTGGGGAGTCATCACGTTCATAAATTACCGACTTCAAGTTGAAGATGTGAAGTGCCGCAAGACTAATCGACAATACGGACGTGATTGCGGTGGAGGGGCACGATCTTTTGTTGATCCTGGTGGATCCATTGATGCGTGGGTTCGGCGATCCGTTATGGTCCACGATGGACTTGCTGACCTCGCTTTCACAATGACGAAAGAACATATTTTGTGATTTTTGCTAAGGTGCATATTTTGGGCTTTATGATGAAACTATATTTTGTGATTTGTGCTCTCAGAGACAAAGACACAAATCGCAGAACATGGACAAAAACGATCCATAAATCATTCTTGTCGAAGTGAGAGAAAGACCGAAATCGAATCATGCACTTGGTGTGTGATCTGGTGGTGGCTTCCATCTTCTACGTACTGCCACATGAGCGAGAGGGTTCAATAATCACTCGGGTGGCAATTTCTCTATGATGTATCGCGCGTGTCCGATATTGGCGCTCGTTGCCGCGTCGCTATCCCTGCGTCCCGCGGATTCCTCTGCCTGACAGAAACTCATGGACATAAGTAGAGATCCACGGCGCCGCGCCCAGCGTTCCAATCCACTTGGCATTTTTGGGTCGCTTCGAGAGTGGTAACGGCGACCGGGTGACGTCTGGCTTGCCTGGTCGTGTCGACCGGGGCTCTGCATAATTCGTGTGTGTGATGGACTGTTGCGTGTACCCCGTCGTCGCCACCGACAAAGACGACACCTCGTGCATCAGTCGTCATGTTTTCGCCAAGCACGAACCATCTCGATCCTAGACGGAACGCTTCATCCTCCCACGCCAACAGCGATCAAACCAATAGATGCTTCCGCGACGGCAATGCTATTCTGCGCTTCCACATTATGCGTAGAAATCTCCGTCCGGGCGAGCCCATCGCTCGTGCAGGCTACGGCGTTGTGTACCGCGGATTTTATAAAATCCGCGGTACAGGACGGTCATTAAAAATAACGACCGAGAATTGACTTGCTTAGACTCAACCCGCCATTAAACAAATGCTTCCGGATGAATGGAGAATCGACTGCGCCTTCGCCAGCTTCCTGGACGAGATCTGCATGTGCGCCAAGTGGACCACCCAAAGATCGCCGAGTTTGTCGGTATCGCGTGCGGGACTTGTATCGAATGCATGACCAGTGGAGCCTTGCATTCAGTTCACCGCAAGTCCCCCGAGTCGTCGGGACAGGAGTGGGAGGCCTTGTGAGCTTCAAACGCCTCGAAATCGAGGACGCTGATCACGTAAGCCGTCGCCGAGGTGGCGCGTTATCGTTCGACAGTTCGATCATCCACCACTATATCATGACATGGAATGTATTGCTGGATCGAGAGCGCAACGCCAAGTTCAGCGACTTTGGCATCAGCAGAGAGATAACCGTCGACTAAACTATGACGAGTGAAGGCGCCACGGCTGTGTGGATTGCTTCCGAGGTGCTGCGCGGCGAACGGGACAGTGTGAAGGCCAAAATGTACTCGGCCGGGGTGTTGATACTTCGCCAAGTTGAAGATGGGTACTCAGATAAGGGATTTCAACGCCACCAACAGTTTCGAGAGGTATAATTACGCGTCTGTAAATACTCTGAAGTTGATGTGGATCTGTATCCGGGTCTTTTTACGAAAGGATCTTTGAAGGACCTTCTCCAGAACATGCGAGGCGCCAGCGCCCACCAACCGTAGAAACTCAGATCCGTCCTTCATTCACTTCCTCTCTTCCTCTTCTCCATCCAATTCACCAGCAGCGAAGAGATCCAATTGACTACCATGTCGTGCGGCGCAAAGGAAGCGCTGGTCTTTGGCATGGGCCTCATCACGGGCACCGGCACGACGCTGTACGGTTCTTCCCACTCGTACTGGTATCTCCGAATAAGATCTAACGGATTGCCTTTTTCTCTTTGGGTCGAATGCGATGGAAATCCCAACAGAACCGGCAAGGTATGTGGTTGATAGACCGCGCGCGAACCGCTTTGCGAATGGAGATAATGCTTACGTATCTCTTGGTGTGGATAGATTCTGTACGGCGTCGACTCGGTCGGGCTCGACGGCGAGCTCAAGAAGTTTGAGAAGCCCATCTTCCAGACGTGGCTCATGTTTTTCGCCATGATCTTTGCCCTGCCCATCCAGTGGGGCTACCACTACTACCTCGACCGCAAGTTCCACAAGACGGGCGACAGTACGTCTCTCTCTTCTTCCATTCCCCATCTCTCTTCTCGAGATTGACTCGCTCTCTCTCTCTTCAGTGAAGTACCGGTATCGCGTGCCGCGGCGCATGTACTTTCTCCTGGCGCTGCCTGCGGCGTTTGATCTGCTCGCGACTTTTCTCGCCAACGTCGGGCTTTTGTACGTGACCGTGAGCGTGTTCCAGCTCATGAAGTGCGTCGTGATCGTGTTTGTCGCGCTGCTCAAGGTCACGGTGCTCAAGGACCGGCTGCGCGGGTACATGTGGATTGGCATTGCCATGAACACGCTCGCAGCGATGCTCGTCGGCGCCTCGAGCTTTGCCGACACGCCGAACCAGGAGAACAACAATGACGACCACCACGCCGGCTTTGGCATTCTCATGATCATTCTCAGCTGCGTCGTGCAGGCGCTGCAGTACGTGTACGAAGAAAAGCTCATGGACGAAGGCCAGAACGCTCCGCCATTGGTTGTCGTCGGCATGGAGGGCGTCTGGGGACTCGTGCTCACGACGCTTGTCGTGTACCCGATCGCGTACGTGCTTCCCGGTGGCGACATGGGGTCGAACGAACGCTTTGACGACGCCATCGCGATGCTCGTGCACTCGCCACTCGCGCAGCTCATCGTGCTCATCTATCTGCTCGTGATCCTGGGCTACAATGTGTTTGCCGTCTCGGTCACGTACCTGCTCAACTCGATCTGGCACGCAATTCTCGACAATTTCCGTCCGATCACGGTCTGGGGCACGGATTTGCTGCTCTTCTACGTGTTTACGAACGGCGTCTTTGGCGAGGTCTGGACGGTCTGGAGCTGGCTCCAGTTGGCCGGCATGATGCTCCTGCTCTCGGGGACGGCCGTGTACAATGGCACGATCAAGATCCCGGGCTTTGTGTACTTGGAGCCGATTGAAGAGTCGGCGACGCCGATCCGCACGGCCATGGATCTCTCGTCCATGTCGCTGAGCCACAGTCCGCTCATTACGCGCAACGCCATGAAGGCCGCCGAGGTGGCACGACGCACGCCCAACCCGCAGGACCGCGACCGCGTGCGGCGCGAGTTTATGACCGAGTATCAGCCGCTTATTGACGTGGACGCGCGCCGCCGCATCGACCCGGCCGGCCACTCGTACGGCTCGCTTGAGAACTGAGCCTGGATCAAATCCCACGCGCGATACGTAGTTAGGAATAAGTGCCCCCAATTTTTTCCCCCAGACTCGAATCCAATTATGTTTTGAATCAAATGGCGGGGAATTTCATCGTTTTCTTGGTGGCAGTCGTGAGGAACCGCCGCTGCAGTGCCTTGAACTCCTCGACTTGGGCGCGCAAGTGGAAATTCTCGCGCTTGAGGTCCATGTGGGCCGCAAAGACGCTGCTCGTGGCGCTTGCCGACTGGGTCCGACTCACTTCGGCGTGCTGCGTCTGCAGCGAGGCGAGTGCGTCTTGAAGCGACCGGTTCTCGCCAAGCAGCCGCCGGTTCTGATCCTCCATCTCGTGGAGCTGGGCAAGCGTGGTGGTGTATTGCTGCTCGTAGTGTTGCTGAAGTGCCGACTGTGCTTGGAGACTCACCGCAGACTCGTACTCGCACTCTAACTTCTCTACCACGGTCTTCAGCCCCTGAATCTGTCGCTTAGCGGCCTCCAGCTCAACGGACAGCGTCGCCTCGCGCTGTGTGAGTGCTCGGAACTCTTGCTGCGCGGCCTCGAGCTGCACGAGACTCGTCGCGTGCGCTTCTTTGAACTGGTTCGTCTCGGCACACAGCCGCGTCATCTCGTCATTGAGACGGTCGTTTCGAGACGCAACATCCGCCTCCACGTTTCGCTGCTTGTCCAGCTCACACTGGAGCTTGGCCAGCTCCGCTGCGTACAGCTCTTCCTTTGAATCACTGTCAGAAGGGGACGACTGGATCCGCGTGAGCTCACGCTGAAGCGACTGGTTCTCCTGGACGATCCGCTGGCGCTCAGCGTGCCACTCGTCTCGCTCCTGCTGGAGGGTCTCCCGTGCATGGCGCAGCTTGGTGTCTAGCGAAACAACGTCATTTCGGAGCTTTTGCTGGTTGGTGAGAAGCGCATCAATGTGTTTTTGCAGTTCATCGCGTCGCACGCGTGCGGCCTCTTCAGTCGCGACGACCTTTGCGCAGTGCTCGGCGCGGAGCCGGTCGATTTCGTCCTCTAGCTCGTTCGTGCGGTTGGTCAGTCTCAGGTCGACCTGGCTTACGTCGACGTGGCTGAGACGGAGCGTGCCCTGTTGGCGGAGAAGAGTTGGCATTGGTGAGAGAAGCACGCGAGGGAGATTGACAAACAGAGCGAGGCACTTCTTCCACACCTTTTGCAGTTGGCTGATGCGGTCGCGCAGCTCGGCGTTCTCATCGAGCGTCTTCTGGAGAAGTTCGAGCGTGCGCACGTGCTTGGATCGCAACCGCTCGGACGTCTTGTCGAGCATCAGCATGCTAGTCCTCCAATACGAGGTCAGCCGAGCTGAACGGAGGGGAGATGCCAAACGTGTGCCGGTGCCAATTATAGGTACGTTCAGTTGAATCGATCAGAAGAGTTCGGGCCTGAACGCCTGTGATTCCTTGGATTATGGAAGGTCATACTTGCTCAATATGGTTGGAAAACTTGGACTCGAGGTGGGATGGTCTCCGGACTTGGACTCCGTGGCTGAGGTTCTCGATGCTCGTACTGGTCTCAAGATTCCAGGTCCCACAGCAGCCACCATTTGTCGTCTCATCTGGGGTGGACTGGTTCTCTCTCAACAAAGATACTGGTAGTACTAGTAGTTCGCATAGAATTGGCAGTGACTCAACGCTGGGTTCACTTGGAACCCAAGATTTAGTAAAGTAACCCAAAAACTATGCACAGTAAAACGTACCCACGAACTGATAGGTTCACCATGACGCCTCCAAGGCAAACGATCCCGTTGACCAAGTCGCATAGCTAATGTAGGACTTGATCGTCTCGACCATTCCTCATTTCACCTCCACCGGCTCAACCTCCCTACCACCTCCTCACTCCACCATGGCCGACGCCGCCACCACCATCGAACCCACGGTCGAGCAGCCGGTCCAAGAGACTGACGCGCCCAAGCGCAAGGGATTGGCAAGGCGGTGCTGGCCCAAGTCCGTGTGGCTGCTGCCCTGGACAACAAGACCGCCGAGCCTGCTACCACTGAGCCCACGGCTGAGCCCTCCACCGAGCAGACACCCGAGGGCGAGGCAGCAGCGGCTCCGCAGAAGCTCAATGGGTTTGGCGCGATCGGTCTCACCGTGCTGGCCAACACGCGCATGGCTGCGATCGTCGGTGAGAAGAAGGAGACCAGCGAAGCCACGACGGAATCGGCCTTCGCCCGGAGACAAATGTAGCCATAACGATAAATGACCATCATTCTTGCCTGTCTTGTGGATTTCGGGACTTCGTGGGTGTAAAACAAGGGACATGACTGGAGACCAAGCAAAAGTTGATCAGCACCACCATGGGCAAGCACCGGAAGCGCAGCAAGAGGGCGGGCGGCGGGGACACTGGGAAGCTGCCTGCACAGGTGAAGCAGCCCAAGAAAGCTGCCGGTGCGGTTGCTGGAGGCGCTGCGAATGGCAAGAAGAAAGGAAGCAAAGGAGCCGTCGTGAAAGCGGTGCCGTCCAAGCAAAAGCAGCAACAGACCAAAGCGCTGACGGGCCTGTCCAAGATGCAAGAGGAAATGCGCCGACGTTTGGAGGGTGGCAAGTTCCGCATGCTCAACGAGCAGCTCTACACGACGACGGGCGATGACGCGTTTGATACGTTCCAGGCCGAGCCGGAGCTCTTCGATGTGGTACTTTCTAGTCGGCACTTTGCGCAACCAATCGTTTCCTTCCACGCTAACGCAATGGATCAATATGTGTTACACAGTACCACCAGGGTTTCCGAGAGCAAGCCGAGAAGTGGCCCGTCAACCCGCTCGATACATTCATCGACTATGTCAAGTGCGTTGGACGCCATGGCGACTTCCTACCACACTCAACTGACTGTGGTTCTCTATGATAGAAAACACCCCAAGGCAGTGGTCGCCGATTTCGGCTGTGGCGACGCTCGCCTTGCCGAGAGCGTTAAGAACAGAGTGCATTCGTTCGACCTCGTGTCCCGCAAGCCCATTGTCACGGCCTGCAACATTGCCAGTGTACGTGTCCTGTTGCACAGCGTTTGGGTATCCCCCCAGACGCAACGAATGGCTCACTTCGTATATCTTATCTGCAGGTTCCGCTACCAGACAACTCGATTGACATTGCCGTCTACTGTCTCGCGCTCATGGGCACGAGCGTACGGGAGTACATTCTCGAAGTCTTCCGCGTGCTCAAACCCAAGGGCGTGCTCAAGGTCGCGGAAGTGAAGAGCCGTTTCGAGACGGACGAACTTGGCGGCGTCGCGGGCTTTGTCGCAGTCATGAAGCGAATGGGATTCGACCTGAACCGCAAGGACGAGCAAAACAAAATGTTTGCGCTGTTCGAGTTCACCAAGTCGGGCTCACGAAAGCCCGACGCGAACGCTCAGATCGAACTCAAGCCCTGCGAGTACAAGCGACGATAGATGGAAGTAGAAGTGGAATAGAAGAACGTATATGCAGTGGATGATGAGGAGACGCATATCCGTTTTCTTTGGCTGGCCTGAGCTGCTCGTGCGGGGAGGAGAAGCTACACTTGCGGAAGGCGTGAAGAAAAGACTGCAGCAGTCAAATCCACGGTGCCTTAGATGCGCAGCTGGTACTGGCCCGCCCGCGAGACGTAGCGGACCCACTTGGTTGTCTGGTACGAGCTCTTCTCAAAGACCTTGAGGAAGCGGACGTGGAGACCCGACGCCGTGAACATGGGGACCTGAAATTCAATCTGGATGGGCGGGCGCGACCACGCCTTTTCCTTGGTGCTCTTCATCATTTCGACCTCGGCGTCCAGCATGCGCTCGAGCTTGCCCTGGAACTTGCGGATGCGCCACACGATCGCGTGGTTCTCGGGCTCGTGCTTGGCGCTATTAGAGACCCAGAAGGCGCAGGTCAGCTATGGCAGGGAGTGCCTGAAATGCATCCAATCACGTACCGGCCAATCGGGACATTGATCTTGGCACGTGCCGTGTTTGGCGGTGTCTGGTCACAAACAGATGCACAAACCTCATGAGCAAAAACCGCTCCCAAGTAACAAGGGGCTACATGACGTACAGGGATCTTGATGACGAGATTGGTCGCAAAGAGGCGCGGGCTAAAGGTCGCGGCGATCTTAAGCGTGACCGAGAGCCGCGTCGTGCCCTGCTCCTGGTACGCCGGCATGATCTTGAAGGGCAAATTAATGTTCTCCGTGACACGGTACTTCATGAGCTCAAACTCGCCGTCCGGCGGAATAAATGTGATTGTGCGGTCGGCGTCGAACTTGCCCAGCCGCACGCAGCGGTGGAACGTGCAGTCGTCGATCTCGACCTCGCGCGTGCCGCGCTTTTGACCGGCGACCTTGGTCGGCGGCGCGTCGTTTCCCTTTTGCATGGTGAGCTTGTCATTGAGACCGAGCTTGCACTCGGGCATACCCGTGAGCAGCGTCTTCATCACGACCTGGCCGGCGACTTCGTTGCGGAGGATCGTGCCATTGGACGACATGAGCAGATTCACGCTCTCAAACACATCCAAGTAGACTTCGTTGCGCTTGTACTTGAGCCCCTCGCGGCGCCAGTCGATCGCGCCCGTGATCTGCGACGTGAGCTGCGATGCCGGCGTCGTCGCCGAGCCATCCGGGTTCTAGCATCGCCAGTAGAGGACGGTGAGACTCCCACATAAACTAGGCACGTAGGGGATCGTACCGTGAGCGACCCGAGGTTGATGTACATCTTGAGCACGTCGATGGAGCAGTTCTGCGGGTACCCGTGGTCCATGGTCTCGTCGAGCAGCTCGTACACGAGCGTAAAGTTATCGCGGATGGTCTCTTCGTTGTACTTTTTACCGAAATACTCCTTAAAGATCCCGTTCAACTGGAACAAGAACTGGAAAACCATTGCTGTGCAGCCATCCCAAACTCCGGTTATCTGAGACTACAACACGCGAGAGTCTGTGTCCACGTACCGGTATTGATGTTGGCCCGCGAGACGGCGACGAGGTAGAGGTTCTCATGGCGCGTGTAGAGGAACGAGCAGCCGTCAATGCTCTTGAGTGGCGGAGTGGACCCCGTCTCCTTGGCTGCGATCACTTGTAATCGGAACGCGTCGGCGTGGCGGCGGCTTACGTCGTCGCGGTAGAACCGGTTGACCACGACCTCGCCCTTCTGGCTGATCAGGAACAGCGCACTGATCATGGTCAGCGATGAAGGTTCTCTTGTGCTTGTGCCGAGAGCCTCAGGGGCTTGGAGAAGACTAGAACGAGCAGAGGTGGGGCGTCTCTTGGCGATCCGCCGGCGGCGTCGTTTCAGTTTCTTGGGGTGGCAACTTCAATAACCGATTTAGTACCGGTATAATACCAGTACAATATGTTGAAGTCACCAGCCCGTCGTGACGCAAACCTGCAAATCTGGTGTCAAAAATTCCTGTGGCACCAAAGCTGTTTGACCAAACGACTGTTGGGTTCCAAACCTGACCAACACAGCGGGCCACCCATGTGGACCACTTCAGAGTCATCACTGTGACTGACAAAACCTCGTTTGAGTGACACCACCATCACCCGAATCCATGAAGGACTCGTGTCTCCAGTCGTCATTGCTGAAGCTCCTCCGCCGCCCGCAGCCCTCGCTCCTCTCTCTTCCTTCAGCAGCCATGAGCTCCGCGCCGCTAGAGAAGACGGAATACCTCAAGGTCTCTAATGCGCCGCCCGTGTACAAATCGGTCGATGAATTGAACGCGTACTTTGGCGAGTTTGGCGGCAGCTTTGTCGCCGAGACGTTGATCCAGGCGCACCACAATCTCACGGAGGAGTACGTCAAGGCCACGCAAGACCCCAAGTTCCGCGAGGAGCTGGAGCATCTTGGGCGCGACTACATTGGCCGCCCGACGCCCATGTACCACGCCAAGCGGCTCACGGAGCACGCCGGCGGCGCGCAGATTTGGCTCAAGCGCGAGGACCTTGCCCACACGGGCGCCCACAAGATCAACAATGCATTGGGCCAGGCCGTGCTCGCCAAGCGGCTGGGGAAGCACCGCATTATCGCTGAAACGGGTGCCGGACAGCACGGCGTCGCCACGGCGACCGCATGCGCGCTGCTCGGTCTCGAGTGCGTGGTCTACATGGGGTACGAGGACACGCAGCGCCAGTCGCTCAATGTGTTTCGCATGAAGATGCTCGGTGCCAAAGTCGTCGCCGTCAAGTCCGGCTCGCAGACGCTTAAGGACGCCGTGAACGAAGCGATTCGTGACTGGGTCACGAACGTTGAGTCGACCCACTATATCATTGGCTCGGCCATTGGCTCGCATCCGTTCCCGACCATCGTGCGTGACTTCCAGACCATCATTGGTCGAGAGATCAAGGCGCAGCTTCAGGAAGAGATTGGCCGTTTGCCCGATGCGATTATCGCCTGCGTGGGCGGAGGCTCGAACGCCATTGGCATGTTCCATCCGTTCATCAAGGACGAAGGCGTTGCGATCTATGGCGTCGAGGCCGGCGGCGACGGTGTCGAGACAGAGCGCCACTCGTCGACGCTTGTCGGAGGGCGTCCTGGTGTGCTCCACGGTACGAAGACGTATGTCATGCAGGACGAGGCCGGCCAGGTTATTGGCACCCACAGCGTCTCGGCCGGTCTTGACTATGCCGGCGTCGGACCCGAGCATGCGCACCTCCACTCGTCGGGCCGAGCCAAGTACGTGAGCGTAAACGACGATCAGGCACTTGCCGCGTTTCAGCTGCTCTCGAGAAAGGAGGGAATCATCCCTGCGCTGGAGAGTGCCCATGCCGTCCACTTTGCCGTCGAGCTCGCCAAGACACTCGACCCCAGCAAGGTCATTGTCATCAACGTGAGCGGCCGTGGCGACAAGGACATGATCCAGGTCGCCAAGGAACTGGGCGTCAACCTCAACGAAGACATTACGGACAACTAGAATGCCCAAGTATCCGGCGACGGGCCGCCCGTTGGCACGGCGGATGGATCCTTCGTTTTGAATATTGACTGGTTTTTTTGCGAAGTGTTATGCTCCAATGGACTGTCTCTCTGCAATATTGTTTCTTCTCCATGTTGATGCTTGCTTCACGTTCGAGATTGCTAATGGAGGCGCTTGGGCGTGGACGAGTTATTGATGACGGGGGTCTCTTCGTCCGAGAGCACGTCGGGAATCTGTTCGTAGCCGTCCTTGCGGCGGTCGTCATCGGAGCTATTGCCCCACAGCGAGTAGAGCAAAAAGTAGAGCACGAAGATCTCGAGCAGGTGCTTGGTGGCCACAAAGACCCACCACGACTTTTTCGAGAGCAGCATGTCGACACGGTGGACGCCCGTGATACTCACGATCGAGTAGACGAGAAACAGCGCATTGAACGCGAGAAAGACCGAGCAGATACCCGTGGCCCAGTTGACGGCCTTTATACGGTCGGTCGTGTCGATCTGGCTCACCTCCAAGAACGCGCGCAGCACGGTCTTCATGCGGAACGAGTAGACAGAGATGGCCACCAGCGAGCCAAACGACAGCAGCGTCAGCAGCACGTCGTCATAAAGCATGAGCCAGTACGAGTCGGCTTTCTTGGCGATAAAGACGCCGAACCCGACGGCCTGGACGAACAGCACGGTGCTCATGACAAGCAAAAAGAGCTTGAGCGGGTTCGATCGCACGTTGTCCTGCGTGAAGAGTCGACGGAGCATGTCGGCCCAGAAGACGACGATCAAGACAAAGATGCTGTAGATGAGATACGAGCCAAAGAGCTCGACGGCCTCGGAGAGCAAGAACTCGAACCACCCGTCGTCGCCCATTTCAATGAGCGGCGGCTCCATGGTCACCGAGATGACGCCGTACGGCGACGCAAACCACGCGAGCCGCGTGAGCGCCGCGAGTCCCATGAGCAGGTAAAAACCCAGCGTCGCGACTTGGCGCGCCGACGACTGCACGTGCATGACAAAGGCCCAAAAGGCGAAAAAGCACGCGCCCCCATATGCGACCGCGAGAATCGTATCGACCTGGCGGTACTGGAACTCGAGGTGGATCAACGGCGCCTCGACTAAAGGATACACCACTCACACGTCAATGGTATCCCGACGACATCAGAAATCAGATATCCAATGGCGCACCTTGGCTAGCGGGGTTGACACCCATGGGGATCGTGCTGTTGTCGGCCATCGCTACGAACCCGCCCTTCTTCGCGATCTGTTGGATTTCCAACTTCGATGAGTGGTGGGAAATGCCGAGTTCGTCGTACGACGCTCGTCTCCCAAGGCCCGAAGCAAGTGACTTTCCTTCGTAGTCCAAGCTTCAATTTCGACTGCGTTGCGATCGGCTTCAGAAACAAACGCTGGTTATTTTCGGACGTTGCGTATTTTTGCCAATCAAACGTTTATTTGATTGATGGTCTGGAGTGATGGTGCGCCGACATTTGAGTGACGGTCAGCTGAGAAGCCAGTCCACTGGTTGCTGACTTGGTGATGACAACACCACGAAGGATCGCGGTGGCAGAGAGCCAACCATGGAACTGACGATGGCAAGATGATGATGGAAATCAACAGCGCTATTAAATGGCATCGACGCTTCGGGGGTGGGCAAAAATAACTTAAACTATATCCGAAAACAAAACGAAGGCGTGGACAGAGTTCGTCACGGGGGGGGTCTGGGGATCTGGCGGTCTTGAGCGGGCTGGGCGAAAGCTCTCGCGTAGTCTCGCGTTCGACATGCGAGAGCTTCGCGCCCTCTGCTTCGTGTCTCCACATATAGCACTCGTTCCGCTTGGACGGCTGAGAGGAACTTTCTCCTTGATGATGTTTCTAAACGGAAGCGAAGCTCGTGTTCGGCGTGGCATTGCTCGCTCGCTCCTTGTCCTTCTCTCATACCTTGGCACATACTCGACACTGACGATTACACGAATCCGGCATCCTTTTCTCGGTCGTTTGATCTCTGGATTCCGGGGTATTCTTTTTAGTCGTAGGACATTCGTAGCATGTCGAGCCAAATGTGCATGTCATCTTGAGAGCGTGCCTTGACGATGAGGTTCTTGGTCACTTTGCCGGCTTGTGTCACAACCGAGATCTCGCAGTTTGCCACGCTGTACTTGTCGGCGTGGGTCACGTACGCTCGGCTGATGGGCACAGCCCACGGGTCTTCATTCTCGTACACAGTAAACATACTGCCCTGCAGCACACAATATCGCTGTCGCTTGGACTTCTTATCGCCCACTTCGAGCCAGCCATTCTTGTCGACGATGTTGGCCAACGAGTCGAGTTCCGAGTCCGAGTAGCCAACGGACAGTGTCGATGACGCCGTGCTGGTTGTAGAGCTGTTCATGGACTCTTGGCGCTTGGCCAGCGTCGCTGCCTCGTTCAGTCGCTGTATCCACTGGTTGCAAACGACCTCGTTCTTCGCTCGCAGGTCGATAATCTTGCCACTCACAGCAAATACCTTGAACGCAATCTTGGACTTTCGAGATCGCTCAACGTGGGCCACTCGTACGGCACCAGCGGGTGACGTCTCGCCCTTGCTCACAAACAGCGTGTCGCCCGACATGTTGGGCATCGCTCCGCTCATTACAAACTGGCCCGTCGGAAATGTGTCGTAGTACGACAGCAACGCGCCGTCGAGCACAAAGTGCTGGTTACGCCACTTGGAGAATCGCCCGGATTTCTTCCACAGCCATCCATGAAACTTCTCCGTGCTACTCTTGCGGCCAAACGAGATTGCGAGGTTCTGGGTCGACTGAACGAGCAGCTCGTGGTCCACATTGATGTTGGCATTCGCCCCATGGCCGCCGCCACCCTGCGGTCCGTTCCGGTTGTTCATGCAGGCCGCGTTTCGCTCGGTCGGTTTCTCGTCTCTAGGGGATTCGCTTTCAAGTTGGTGCTCGTTCCGCTATTCTTCGCGTTCGCTCGCTCTGCGTGCACGGACAGCAGTCGACAACTGCCAAGGTCGATCGCGAGCTGTGGTTTCAGCAGCGCTGGTCAGGAAGGATACGCGATCGAGAGCTTCTACGTCTTCCCAGCTCACGTCGCCCCGCGCCGGTTACTTCTCAATTCCCGAGTCGCCTCGGCTTCCTCGATTCTTCCACTTGGCGCCGTGGACGCCGCGCGGTTGGGATGTAAAAAACGGGAAATGCGTCGGGCGGGGAACCGAGGAGGAGTGGTCGCTCAGGCAAGCGATTGGGGATTTGGGGTCTGCTGGGGGGACGGAACGGTGGTTCGGGTCTTTCGGCGGCGTAGAGGGATCGGGGTTTTGCAATCGCTGCCGGCGGGCGTTTGTTCAAAATTGAATACGACTGACTCTTGATCTCTGCCGAATCAAGGCAGGCGTGAACAGCCGGTTCACCGACCGTTTTTCGGTCAAAATCTCCGCAAACGCCCAGAAACGGGTGCAAGCCATAACTTCTTTCCGCCAATCATTGCCACTTGAGGGTCAATTGAGAGACTCTGATTGGATAGAAAAAAAGAGAGGATTGGGCGTAAGAGGGGTGGGGAACCAACTTGTGTGCTAATTGCCATATGGCGATGTACCCTTATAAAGGGATAGCGAAAGGATCTATGAGGTCTCAAAAAAGGCTTTTGGTGCGCAGCACCCTGCTCTGTGCAGCCAGTGTTCTTCTTGCCACAAAGTGCGCCACCCGTTTGTAACTTCGCTGCATCGCCTATGACCTCCCATGTCGGAGTCCAACGGGTGGACCCACCACACAAGAAATACACGACTTCCGCACAGACAGCTTGGACTGCATGCCATGCGATACTGGTAGACAGTCTGTACCAGACTCCATCGCATCCAAGCTGTCTGTGGGGAAGTCGTCCGTCACGCAGCGCCATAGCAGTGGCAGATGGATTGGACTGTCGACGGGTCGCTTTTCTCATCGTGGTGATGATTGCCTGTCTAACAGGAGATTCACTCGTGTTTCTCATAAATAGAACTGCCGACAGCATGCTCTCTTTGGTCACTATGTCTTGTCACATCAGATCGGGATCACTAGAGAGGTCTTTGACGAAGACTTCGCAGCAAAAGAAAAACACCGACAGATCGAGCGACCCACGCGCCGAGCGGAAATATCCGGACTGATCCACCACGATGTGGCAATAAAAGTCGTCAGCGCGTCACTGTGCAGGTCGGAGAGGGATCTCCAAGCTCACGAATTTGCACAACAATGCTCAGACAGGACCACCCTGGATACTGAGTTGAAACCCCTTTTTAGTAGTTTTCTTTGACCACTATTGGATTACTTGTCCGGCCTGTCTCCAAGGTTTCAGAAAGCAAGCTTTGAATTGATTTCAACCAATCGGTGATGATTGCAAACTGGATTCCGGCACATCAATTCCGAAGACCAACAACACTGCGCTCCAGCTGTGGTGGCAACCGCTATTGATGTGGGGGGCACAACTCGATGATCATGTTCATTTGAGCGTCGTCCTGATCATGGATAAGGAGCAAGGGTCCAAGGCGTTATAAGTTTTTTCGGCAAAGACGTGGGGCGCGTTGCAAAGGTTTGGGGGGCGATCAGGAAGATCGGCCTTGATGGTAGAGGTGGCGCCAACACATCTCCATCAACAATGTTGTCCCTCTAGAAGTCTTCCTCTTCCAATTCAAGTGGACTTGATCGCTCTTTTTAGAAGCGATTATTTATTCGCGCATGGAGTTGAAGTGGGTAGCAGTCTGGATCTCTGCTTTTACTGGACACGGTTCATTCACAATGCGGTATAAAGAGATGCGATGTGGCAGCAAGGAAATGCATTGAATGTTGATGCCGCAGAGACTGGTGGGTGCGAACGGCCGAAGTGTGGTAACTGCTAGAGACGAGGGAGGCTGGCCAGCTCCTTCGTCCTCTGCCACGCCATGATTCCTTATCTAGAGATGGTGAAAGTGGGCAGTAAAAATCGGCCCACTGGACACTGCATACATACCGAGAAGCCACGGTTCTGCCAAGGTCATGTCGCAGTAGCATACGACATTACTCGAACCCTGCGAAGGCGGACAGCATTCGACTGGCGAGCTTCAAGATAACGCGGTGCGTCTGCTTCTGACGGCACACGTCTTGCCTTTGCTCCCACACACCTCTGACCAAGATGCAAAGAGGCAGCGGGACGCACGGGCGAAGCCTGCTTCGCTGGACGTCGGTGGAATGAGCAAAGACAGGAAGTTGCCCATTGCTGAGAGCCCACCACGTGGTGTCACAAAAACTATTCGTTAACTACTGTGCTCTTTCTCCTTGCTATCGAAGCGTAATCGCACCATGAACGCAAGCCTGTAATCACGGAGTGCAATTGCTGCCCACGAGTTGTCTTACACGCATGTGAGCTTCAGTCACTGAAGCTCACTTGGGCCACTGAAGATCAGTGTTTGCATGGACATTCCACTGCAGAACAGTATGTGATTCAGTGCACCATTTCAGTCACAACCATCACTCTTCTCACTTCAACATTGCTGCCAGGCGGGGGGGGGCCAGATTGTTGAAACAGAACCGGCTTCGCATGCATTTCCAGGTCATGGGAACGGTCCTGTTGCTTTGTTTTGTACTTATCAATGATGGCGAGTACTCGAAGAGTGTCTTCTCAGACCTCGTGTTGGCACCCACGAGGCAGCCCTCTTGCTGGGCAACAATACGCTATTGAAAAACGGGTTGCTCCCATAAATCAAACTATACACTGGACAGTCACATGCAGTGTTTCATCGCGGGGCCTGACCCAATTGGTGTCTCGTGACGTGAAGGGATCTCCATGATGCTATTGGTTGTTGGGGGCAGAAGCAGGCGGAACATTCGCTGACATTGAAGTCCGATTGGACCAAGTCGAACACTTTTGGGGCAATCCCTACCGTAATCACTGTCCTTTTACCCAACAACTAGATTATGACCGCTACAAAAGTCATCACCGATATCCCCAACAATGAGTCGTAGAGTTTTGGGGCATGCGAGTCCGTCCGCCTATACTGGATTGCAGTGTTGACGAATCCAACGCCAACAAAAGTATTCACCTCGCAGTTGGCAATCACGGTTGAAGATCCTTTCTCTTCTCCATCCAACTAAAGGCCACTGCCATTCTGCGATTCACCCGCTCCAAGTATCTCCACGATGGCTGCCGTCCCTGCGACCTACAAGGCCTACACCTACGAAAGCTACGGTGCGGTCGACGAGCTCGTCAAGATCCGCGAGGTCCGGACCGAGCCGCTGCCAGCGCAGCGCGTACGCATCCAGGTGCACAGCGCCGGGCTCAACCCGGTCGACTACAAGCTCGTGGGCGGCGGCGGCGTTCTTACAGGCGGCACGCCGACCGCCGACAAGCCCTACCGCATGGGATTTGACGTGGCCGGTACGATTGTCCAGGTCGGTCCGGGCGTCCACCCGCGCCACCTCAAGGTCGGTGATGAAGTGTACGCCATGATGTCGTTTACGGCGTGCGGCACGGTCGCCGAGTTCGTCGAGATCGACCAGCAGTATGTTGCCCTCAAACCCGCAAACCTCGACTTTGACCACGCCGCGAGTGTACCACTGGTCGCGCTGACCAGTTACCAGGCGTTCCACGAGTACACGCAGCTCGGTCGGAGCGGCTCGAGCCAACGGGTTCTCATTATCGGTGGAAGTGGTGCCACGGGCCTGTACGCGATTCAGTTTGCCAAGCTCGCTGGCGCCCATGTCACCGTCACGGGAAGTACGAAGAACGAAGAGATGCTCAAGTCGCTTGGCGCCGATACGGTCATCGACTACCGCACCCAGAAATGGGTCGATGTAATCGAGCCGCACTCGATTGACATTGTGTACGACTGCGGCTTTGAGCCAAACGCCTGGAATGACGGTGCGCAGACCGTGCTCAAGAAAGAGACGGGAGAATACCTCACGCTGTTGGGCGTCAAGAACCCGATCCCTTCGCAATTTGGTGCGACCAACCATGGCGGTGTCCTGGTGTTCCCGTCGGGTTTGGATTTGCAAAAGATCGCCAAGTTGTTTGAGGCGGGCAAGCTGAAGGCGATTGTGGACTCGGTCGTGCCGTTTGAAAAGGCACTGGAAGGTGTGGCGCGAGTGCAGTCGCGCCGTGCTCTGGGCAAGGTCGTTGTCAAGGTGCTGTAGGTCAGGAACAGACACGAGGGCAAATGATGCTTCTTGACCGGGAATATCGCCCAAATCTACAGCCAGTAATGGATCCAGGTTGTTGTGTATTGGAAGAGTCGATGGATCTCTCCACTTCAACAATTCAGTCTCTCATGGCTACAAAACCGAATATCTCATGTGTAGCGTTGTCTCATCTGGTCTAATTGTGGCGAGCAGGCCTCAGTATCTTATATCGCCAGGTACAGTCGCTGACGCGGGTGATGCGAGCGTCAAGTGACATGCCTCGTGTGCCTGTTTCTTAGCTTCCATACCCACGCGCGGTGTGGTGTCGTAGACGATGGGCCGCCACCAGCGGCGCGGGTACGTCGGCCAGACCAACTTGCCTTCCCCACACAAGCACGCCCAGCACGAGCAAGGGCCCCGCAGTGTGCCATCAACTCGAATCGAACGGAGCGAGGCTGTATCTCCACCACCCCAGACCCAGTCGAGGAAGCGACAGCTTCGAGCGAAATGGAAACTCGACGTGGGGCCTGTGCCGCGAGGCCTCGAGCCGCTGCACTTCAGTCGCCATGAAAGGGGAGACATGCCGCCAGAGGTGAGCTCACTTGTGCATCTATGGCCGAACGGAAAACGTTGGGAGACTTCTAATGCCGCTTTGGTGAACAGCAAGTGCTAGCTGCGAATATCGAAGCCGCCCAGGTACTGTTTATCGACTACCTTTGTTCTCATGGTTGTTATCGTAGCTTCTTACCTGCCCTCCCCTTGCTAGCAAGATCGAAAGTCCTTCAAGAACGAGTCCTGGTACCGCAGTCCGATCGGCGCCGGCTCCAAGTCGTCGGTCATTCTCGCTGCGCTCAAGCAGCACGACCACACAGACACAGGCTTTCTACCGCGCACGCGGATCCAAGAAACACTCCAGCACCGCCAGTTCGGTCTTTCCGAGCCGGAGATCCACGCACTGCTCGCTCGGTTCGATCCCACGCAACAGCAGATCCACTACAATACATTTGTGCAACAGCTCCACTTTGCCGAGCCGCCTGTGCATCCAGACGGCAACGATATCATCTTTCGTCATGAGCGATACCTCGAAAAGATCCGCGACCACGCCACGAGGCTACTCGACAACGCAGGATCCGGTGATGCGTCCTCGCCTCTCCGTCTCTCGCCATTCAAGCACACCATGGTCACCAACAACGAGCCGACTGTGGTACTGGGCATCTCGCCGCCGAGGCGATTACCCCCATTGGCTGACGTTGGCGAGTCGCCGAGTCCCAAACGCACAGACGAGGACGGCGACGACCGGTTATCATTTGTACATGACAAAGAGCGACGTGCACAGCGTGCCCGGGCCAAAGCCGCGGCGCTGCTGGCCCACATCAGTCGCGTGGATGCGTACGCGCGCCACCAGGACGCCGTCGCTGTGCAGCAAGAGAGTCTGCGGATCGCCCACAAGGCAATCCACCACGGCGAGCACCTGGCGCGAGTCTATAATCAAGAGCACCACCAGCTTTACCGGCTCGAGCACCAAGGCAAGAAGGTGCTCTTTGCGTCGCCTGCGCCGGTGGCCCAGCGCAGCGTAAGCAAGGACTCCATGTTCTACGTCAACCCAAAGGACGGACGACCAAGCCGGTGAGAGAGAGAGAGAGAGAAAAAGTGAATGACCCATGTGAACAAATATTCATTTTTTGGATTGCGTGCGCGGAGGCTATTGATCTTCAAAGTGGAAAATGCCACCGTCGTACGAGCCGCGCCGCTCGGGTCGCCGTGGCGGCAGTCCGGCCATGTCTTCGCCCGCCGACGCCGACGTAGCAGTAGACGATGAGGTGCCGTCGAGCGACAGCGTCTCCATGCCATACAGTTGCGAATGCATCTCTTCAGTCAGCCGATCTTCGCCAAAGAAATCGTGGTGCGACGTCGAGACAAAGGAATTCAACGGCGGCCCACGGAACGGCGGGTCCGATATTCTTCGGCCGACGCTGCCGACAATTCCCACAGACCGCGTATGCGTTTGTTGTCTATCGTGCGACTGTGCAAAGCGGTTCTCGCGCGCGTCAAAGCTCGGCCGCCGCGCCTGCCGCATCGCCGACATCATCGCCAACGCAGGAGACTTGGACAGATCAAACTCGTCGGACGCCCGCGGGGATGGAATCCTATCGGAATCAAACGAATGTCAGCGTCACGACTCCTCCTCCAGCCAAGATATTAAGGGAATAAATCCACGTACCAAGAACGCGAGGGTGCTGGCGACCCTTGTCTGAAAAAGCCAATGTCGACTGGGCATGAACTCGCAACCTGGACGATTGAGGCCTCGCGCCTACGCGACGCACTGTCCGATTCGACCGGCGCCGGCGGCGGCAGCACGAGCTCGGGCATCATCTCGTCGGTGTCGCCGTTTCCACCCAGCATAAAGCTGGGTTCCGGCAGCGAACCGATCAGAGGTGCACGCGGGGGCATGTGGCGCGGGCCACCAAAGTACGAGACTGCGCGGCCGTGGCCATTGCGGTCCACGACAACAGGACACGACTGGGATATGATCGACATGCCGTCATTCGCGGTCCCGCCGGCGTCACCAGTGGGCGTATCAATCGGAGAGCTCCGCTGGGATCGATGGCCGTGGTTGATCGGAATGGGACGCGTGGGCCCCGACATCGAACGATCTTTCACTGTCGCTGTTTCTCTTGCTGAATCAACCCACACGCACGCACACGTAGAAATCGAGGGTTCGCCCTTTTTCAATCGCCGCCGGAACGCGCTGGGAATTCGAAGCACCCGCAAGAGACCAACACTCGTCAGAGATGATGCACGTTGGATACGTAGCTCCTCGAAAACGACGTTGTATGGGCTGCTTCCAACGCGATTCGGGGCGCGCTTTCACGTGGGTGGACGCTACGCGTGATGGCGGGAGGATACAGCGAAAGAACGCGGTCTCTACGTGGCAGGGCAAACGTGAGGTCTCCTGCTTGGAGCGGCAGTGGCGTGATTCACACGCCCGTCGTCGACGATGTTGGCCCACGAACGTTGTTGGGAGGGGGCAACCGGTTACCCTTGTACCAAGTTCATGGTACATATGGGAGTGATGGTCTCTCTGTTACGTACTGTACCCCGGATGGGGTACGTCTCCGTGATTCTTTGGTGTGGCCTGGCTCTTCCCCATTCCCGCAAATCTCACGTTTGAGTTTTTCCTCTCGCTTTGTGTTCATGGAGTTCATGGAGCGACGCTGGCTTTTGTTGTAGAGGGTCCTCTATTCAGGTGTGTTCCCAACAAACTTTCCCTCCACTGTGGTCACAAACCACACAGCACGGAAGGAAATAAAAAATAAAAATCCCCATCGCGGGGGCACGCGCACTCGGTTTCTACCTCTATATGGCGAGGCAATATGAGTGCGCCCATGAAGAGACAGGCGTCGTCCGTGTCGGCGTTATTAGCAGGGAATACGCGCGTCCAGATGGTCGCGACGGCACCACCCGAGCGCCGCATCGACATTCGAGACGACGAAGGAAATGACAGCAACCAGAAGATGCCCACAGGCGGTGGAATGGACGCGGTATTGGAAGAAGACGAGGAGACAGGAGGGAGTGACGCGCCGTTCAGCAAGGTCGAGACGCCCTCGACGTCGACACGTGGCAGTGGATTCCGCATGATGAGCGGACTCAGAGCACCGCGAGTGCAACCGCCGCCATCAGGCACCCGTGGGCGACGCAGCGTCATGTTTGGCGGGATCTCGACGGTCAGCCTACCAAGCCGCGTCGACGAAGAACGAGAAGAAGACGTGGACCGCGATTCAGCCAGCCGCGCGTCGTCGTCGTTTGCAATGACCACGTCCCAGTCACGGTCCATGGGCATGCGCGAGGGCGACTTGCGGTCGTCCATGGAGAGTTCACTGTCCAGCACAACGGCGCTCATGTCGGAGACAACACAGCAGCGGTGGTTTGCACGGATCGACCCGCAGCGCGACCTCAAGTGGTACTCGAACCGGTTCCGCGACGACCGGCTCGAAGAATCGTACCAGCTCGACACGTCCATGAGCGATCTGCCGACTGCGCGCCGCATGTTTTTATTTCTCGTGCTTTTCCAAGTACTCGCCTACTTGTTGTTTCTGCAGCTGCAGTCCGTCTGCATCGGATCGGCTCCACTCGCACGGATGGATGGCCCCAACTCGACAGACTGCGTGACGTACGTCTTGCCGGACGACTTTAACAGCGAGATCTACGTTGTGCTCTGGGCGTACGTGCCGTTCGCGCTGCTCTATAGTCTCTTCCCGCTCAAATTCCTCGAACGCACGATGCGCCTACGGATCGTCATTTACTACTTTCGACGCACGTGGAAATCTATCGCGGTCGTGATCTTGCTGCTCTGGTCGGTCGGCCTCGACGTGTTCATGCACACGCTACTGTTTGGCGTGCGGTCACAACGCCAGACGACCATTAACGTAACTGGCGAGACGAGCTGCGCCAAGAAGATCCCGATGGACCGGGAGTGGTACGTCGACAGTTTGTTTCTCCAGCTCCACCAGACACGCGACTATATGAGTCTCCAGTACTGGATCCTCGTCTACCAAGCCAAGATCACGAGCACGATCATTATGGCCGTCCTCGCCCTGGTGGCCACGGTCACAGGCATTGTCTCGTTCGCGCTCAAGCTTGACTTTCCACATGTCGTGTTCAGCTCGGGCGCGCTGTGGGTGACAATGTTTATGATGCGGATATTTGGCCCAAACTTCTCGTTGAACTCACGGTCGGAACACACGAAGGGACTCACGATCTTCTTGATGCTCTCGGCGTTGCTGCCCACCGTGTTGACGCTCATCGCGACCTATTCCGAAGACCGTGCGTGTCGCATCGCCTATGCATCCAAGGTGCGAGCCCAACGAATGAACACGTCGCTCAAGTTGGACTTGTCGGTCAAACGGATGGGGCTCGAGAACCGCAATCTGCCGCGGGATGAAAAGGAGATGATGGAAGAAGAGCTCATCAACGCCAGTGACACGCGCATTCTGAAGAAAGTGTCAATCCCATTTGGCGAGCTGGAGTTGAAAGACGTGGTCGCGAAGACACCGAACGGCGATATCCTACTTGCCGACTACCATGGCACACAGGTTGTACTCAAGCGCCTGGCGCTATCGAGCTGTACACCGGAAGGTCTCAAGGATTTCAAGGTCAAGGTCCAGATGCAGGCAATGCTGCGCCATCCAAATATTGTGCTTTTCATTGGTGCGACGTACGACAACCTTGCGAACGTCGGCATCGTCATGGAGTATCTGGAGCGAGGCGACGTGTTTTCGCTGCTACGCAGCAGTATCGCGCTGAGCTGGAGCGATCCACTTCTCAAGATCGCCACGGACGTAGCGCTGGGCGTGTCGTATCTCCACAACTGTGACCCACCGCTTGTGCATCGCGATCTCAAATCCTCCAACTTGCTGTGTACGACGACTTACTCGTGCAAGATTTCCGACTTTGGCGAGTCCAAGCGGCAGGTTGCTGGTGGTGGTCTCTTTAGTACGATCGTTGGGACGCCGTACTGGCTCGCACCCGAAATTCTGCGCGAAGAGAAGTACGACACCCAGGTCGACTGCTACAGCTTTGGCATCGTGCTGATTGAGCTCGAGACCCGGAAAGATCCTTACTACGACCGCACAGAGGAAAGCACCATCGATATCATGGTGCACGTCGCGCAAGGCACTCTGCGACCGACGATCCCGGGAAGCTGCAGTCCGTGCCGTCGTGATCTGATCACCCGCTGTCTGGATTCCGACCCCAAGCGCCGTCCGAAAATGACCGAGATCTTGCGAACGCTCCAGAATGAAGTCCGCCAGGAGGTGTTTGACCAGAACGCTTTTGACCACAACCGCGATCGCCGTAGGCTCATGCTTATGCAGCGCCACCAGCGACTCAACCGGCGCGGCGTCAAAGACCTCATGCTCGATACCGACGATGACGAAGAGTAGAAGACGGGGCGAACAATATCCGCGCGAGACAGTCAACCAAGTGATATATCACGGATCAGCTGGACGAAATTGAATTATCACAGCTAGGAACATTTTTGGACGTGTCAGGGATGAACATTCGCTGGCAAAATAAATACTAGTATCAATTACAGGAACTGAACTAATGAAACTACTATATGGTATGACTACGCTATTCTCCCGAGTCTTCCGAGTCCGAGACAATGTCGGCCTCTTCTACTTTCTCGTGCGGGGCATCGCTAAACGGCCATGGATCTTTCCATTTCCTGGGCTTGATGAAGTGGACATGGTGCGAGTCGACGCCGTGTGCTTGCAGCACGCTGCATACGGCCGTGACACTCTCCAGCCGGGGCTTGAAGTGCCCGCTGTGCGGCTCAATGGCGTAGATCTTGCCGTCCGCAACGTAGATCTTGCCGGCGGCGACGACCGGGACTCCGCCGAGAAAACTCGAGTGGTGGAAAAAGCCCTTGCGCTTGCGCGCGACGTACAGGCGATCGTCTTGGGAAAGCACGAAAATCCATTTACTCAGCGCGTCGGTCTGGACGGGCACGTGGGACTCGGCGTACGTGAGCTGCGTGCTGTGAAACTTGACTTCAAATTGACGGCGCTGATGTACTGAACAGTACTGGACACGCGTCGCATTGAGCGCGTTGCGATCGCAGTGCGGAAGCTCGAGGCGACTGCCGTTGCCGTGGTCGAGCCAGTAGAAGAACGACCGGTCGGCGTCGCCTACGGGGGACGCCTCGGAGGCGTCGGCCATCTCCCGTTTCCACAGCTCGTGGAACGCGCGCAAGTGGAAGCCGTACCGATGCTTTTCATCGATCGCCTCGAGCCAGAAATCGTAGTGGAGCAGTAAAATGGGACTGTGGCCGCCGAGGCTCCTACGCGACCATCGCCTGCGACCAGGTACCACGGTCACTGCAGCCGTATCGGTAGTCGACTCTGCTTCGCTCTCCACCACCAGACCTGTGAGCGTGCGCACCATGTGGCGCAGTTGCTGCCAGCGATTGATCTTGCGAGGCAGGGCGTCATCAAATTCCGTCTCACTGCGAGACGGTGGTGACGAATCGGACGGACCGAGACTAGTTATGGCGGGGTTCTTGGTCGCTACTGGCGCGGCGGGTGGGACATCCACGGTGAAGACTTGGACGGCGTCCACCGAGTGCGAATACGGCGGCATAAACGCAGAGAAGGGGGGGAGAGAGAGAGAGAGAGGGGAGCGAAAGGGAATTGAGAATGGGAACGGAGCTCTGGTGATGATGATGATGATGATGCTGGTGCAATGCCGAGGGATAGACGAATATCGAACGCGCGGTGCAATGGCATGCGTCAACGCTGATACGGAGCCGCGGCTTTGGAGAAACCAGGTCACTTTGGTGGGGTGCGTATCTACTGATTTTGAATGGTCTCAGCACGAACGGGGAGATGACCTGTCGAACGCTTGGGACTGAAAACAATGTAAGTATGTGAATAAACGACCTCGTCACCCCTCCGTGTCGTGGGTGCACATGTGTTCAGAGAACGGAACAGCGATTCTCGCGACAAGTGCGAGACACACGCCAGTGTTCTCTTTATCAATTATCACAGTTTTCTATGCTTCCAATCCATCAGCATGCTGTCGCTTGGAAGTGACTTTATGGATTGTCACAGGATCAGTCTGTGTGAAGTTCGCGATGAACGAACCCACCCAGTCCCCTATCCTCTCGTAAAAACGAGCCACCTATGTCTGAGACTGATCCCTTCGAGGAATCAGATCACCAGTATACAGTTTTACCGATATCATATCGGTACCTGTATTAAAATAGGATTCTTATCTCACATGTCTCGCCACTTTCCCAGGATTCCTGGGAAAGTGCCAGGAGCTCCAGTTGATGAGTCAATTGGACAACACCAGAACAAACTAAACTGTTACGCGAAAATGGCGCATGGCAAGAGTCCACCGCCAGTACGCCACGCTCTCACCCACAATACTGAAAGGCCGCGTCAGCCACCAACCTCCTCCATGAGTCCGAGGACGCCATTACGCGATTTGCTGCCGCCTGACAAAAATGGCCAATATTAGTACGAGTGGGCTGCTCACGGACGCGCAGCTCGCGGCCAGTGCCAGCGTGGATGGCGCCCTATTTATCCCGGCGATCACGACCATCGCCACGAGGCTCATGGTCCACGATCCTCGCTACGTGCAGTGCGTCATGAACTCGGGCCTCTTCCAGTTCGTGGGTGACTTTGACGTCTTCGCCGCCTTCAGGGGTGTCGACGCGAACGGCAACGGAAGCGACAGTGTAGTCAGAGGGCGACAGGACAGCGCGAGTTTTGGCGCCGCCGCGACTCTGATTGGCATTGATCCCAACGTACAGCTCGGCTCGTGCCGTCTCGCGTGCGGTGGGTCGCCCAACTACATCTCGCAGGCGCATTGCTGCGCCGCCGCCGCGCGGTTCCGCGACACGTGCAAACTCGCTCCGTCCGCGCAGGCGTACCGTAACTATACAGCCACGCTCAACACCATGCTGGGCCTCAAAAGCGACTGCACAGCCGTGTCCGCGCCCACCGTGTCGCTCTGGGTCGTGGCAAGTCTGCTCGTGCTCGCGCTGACAATGCTCGTGGTGTTGACGCGTCGTCTGCTGCGGTCCCATCGTCGGTCCCAAAGTCCCGACGATGCAAACGAAATGGAGCGAGCGTCTTCCAGTGGCGTGGCACTCGCACCGACGCCAACAACCAGTCGCTCGCGCTATGAAAAGCTGCTTCTCTCGTGGCAGCAAGTCGCCAACCTCGTGTGGAAAAACGTGTGCATTAAGCGTGCCACGCCCGTGGCATTTGCCATGGAGATTTTGCTGCCATTGATCCTGACCAGTGGGCTCGTCGTGATCGCCAACATTGACGACATCATCTGGGGCACCGGCCCGTGGCCCGACGACGGGACGGTAGAACGCGCGACGGCGCAGGTCACGACTCCAGCAAGCGGCTTCCTCTGCACCAACTTTAACGCCGACACGGGCGACACCCTTGGTGTGCCGTCGGGCACCAAGCGGACCTTTTACGCCAACGGCCAGACGGTCGTCGGGCTCTTTTTGCTCATTGTCTACATCAAGTTCGTCTCGCGCACGACTGCCATGATGGTCATGGAGAAGGAGGCCCGTCTCCGTGAGATCATGAAGATCATGGGGCTCTCGGACCGCGCCGTCATCATGTCGTGGCTGCTCACGACCGCTGTCACGGCCACGCCGCTGTCATTTGCCATGGCAGCGTTGCTCAAGTACACCAAGGTCTTTCCCCATGGCTCGTACATTGTGCTCGTCTGGCTCTTCTTTCTCTTGAGCATGGCCATCACGGCGTTTGCCTACTTCCTCACGCCGCTCTTCCGCAAGTCGCGCGCGGCCTCGATCGCCTCGGTACTCGCGTGGATCGTGCTGTACTTTCCGTACTTTGCCGTGCAGGCCAAGGGGAATGCCGTCAAATACGCCGCGGCACTGGCACCTCCAACGGCGCTGGGCTTGGCAATCGACGCGCTGCTTCGCCATGCACAACTCGGTACCGGGATGGCCTATGACATGGCAATTGCCAAGCGGCCCGTGACAGTGCCAACACCGCTTGCCATGTGTGGCATGCTGGTCGTGGATATTGTGCTGTTGCTGCTGCTCGGCTGGTACCTGGACCAGGTCGTGCCACAGGAGCATGGCGTCACGCGCAAGTGGAATTTCCTCTTCACAAAGGCGTACTGGGTGGTGAAGCGATCTGTCCAGACCTCCTCTGACTATGCGGATCTCTCGACGCCGACCGCCGCTGCTCAAGACCGGCCCGTGGAGAGGCCTGCTGATGCCAATGGACCAGTCGTTGAGCCCGTCACGGCGGCGCTAGCGGCGCAGGAACGCAACGGCACCTGTCTGCAGATCCGTGACCTCTCCAAGGTCTTCCACACGGAAGATACCGACCGTGTCGCCGTCGATGCGCTGTCGCTCACCATGTATTCCGGCCAGATCACGGCGCTGCTAGGCCACAATGGCGCCGGCAAGACCACGACGATCGCCATGCTCACGGGACTCACGCCACCGACGAGTGGTGACGCCGTGCTCTTTGGCCGGTCCATTCGAACGGACTTTGACGAGCTCCGCCAGATCATGGGCATTTGTCCGCAGCACGATGTACTACTCGGCGAGCTGTCGGTGCAGGACCACTTGCGGTTCTTCGGCACCATGAAGCACGTATCGCCGCACCTCTTGGAAGACGAGGTTGAGAAAATGATTCAGGAAGTCGGACTCACCGAGAAGCGCAAGGTCGCGTCCAAGAACCTCTCGGGTGGACAGAAGCGCAAGCTCAGCGTCGCGCTCGCGTTTATTGGCGGCAGCAAACTGGTCTTTCTCGACGAGCCGACCTCGGGCATGGACCCGTACTCGCGGCGGTTCACGTGGAACCTGCTGCAGCGCAACCGCGAGGACCGCGTGACCGTCCTCACGACGCACTTTATGGACGAGGCCGACATCCTGGGCGACCGCATCGCGATCCTGGCCGATGGACAGCTACGCTGTGCGGGCAGCTCCCTGTTTTTGAAGAACCGGTTTGGTGCCGGCTACAATCTGACTGTGATCAAGGCCAGTGCGGCGTGTGCGGTCCAGCCCGTGGCAGCTCTGCTTCAGCAGTTTGTAGCGACCGCAACGTGCCTGAGCCACCACGGCGCCGAGATGGTGTTTCAGCTACCGGCTGATACGGTCGAGTCGTTTCCACGCATGCTCGAGGCGCTGGACGCCGAGATGACGAACCTGCAGATTGCGCAGTATGGCGTGTCGGTGACGACACTCGAAGAAGTCTTTTTGCGGATCTCCCGAGACCGTGACGAGGAGAGCAAGCCACTGAGAAGCGTCTCGTCCAAGCGATTCGCTCCTGCCTTCTTCTACGAGTGTGGCAACGCGTCACTGACGTCGCAGATCTCGGCCATGGTCACGAAACGCTTCCGCATCACGCGCCGCGACCGCAAGAGCCTGCTCAATGCGATCGCGATCCCCGTGCTGCTCCTGGTCATCGCCACAGTCATTCCAGAGATCCAGGTCTCGTCCTTTCTCACAGATTTCGCCAACGCCGCGCCCTCCAAGACCATGGAATCGAGCTGCTCGATTCAGCCGAGTGCCATCGACTTCCCGCCCTTTTTGTGTGCGAGAAGATATGACTATTGTCACATGGGCATTTTCCGGTGCGATCCGCAGGTGTGCTGCACGGCCAGCAATCACGCATCGCCGTACTTCCCGTGCAACAACTGCAAGACGCCCAACAAGGCGTGTTATAACCCGACGTGTCTCTCGCCCATGGGCGCCAAGGCCCAGGTCACGGTCAATTCGTTTCTCAAGGCGACGATTGTCGCACTGGCGTTTGCCTTTGTCCCAGCGGCGATTGTCGCGTTCATTGTCCGTGAAAAGAACGAGATCCAGAACGCCAAGATCCTCCAGCTCATCTGTGGCGCCAAGCCCGTGGCGTACTGGGTCGCCAACTGGATCCACGATTCCCTGCTACTGCTCGTACCGCTAGGTGTCGCGGCAATCATGGTGCTGACGACGTCGCGTGGACTTTCGAGTCCAACGGCCCATGAAGTGTTCGCGTTACTGATACTGCTCGTGGCACATGCGCTCGCGGTCGTGCCCATGGCGTACGTCGTCTCGCATCGCTACGCCAAGCACTCGTCGGCGCAGACGGCGTTGCTGGTCTTTGGCTTTGTCACGGGCGGTGCGCTCAGCATCATTTCGTTCTTGTGCCGCATGATGGACATTCGTCTCTCGGGCAACAGCAACGGTAATGGACTCCTGCTCTCGACGCTCAACCGCAGCTATCTCCACTGGATCTACTTGCTGTTCCCCGGGTACGCGCTCAACTCGGGCGTCTACGAGATTGCTATGCACCGCGTGAGCCACTCGTCGATCCTGAGCGACGCCGACACGCCGACCGTGGCACCGTCGTTTTTCGGACTGTTCCCGTGGCTCGGCAGCGGTGACTGCTCTCAGGAATGCTGGGATCGCCCTGGCGCTGGCTGCTGCGTGCGCAGCGTGTTTGCACTGGACGTCGCGGGCGCGCCGATCCTCTATGCACTCTTGGAGGCACTGCTCTTCGCGCTCCTTCTCTTTGGGATCGAAAAGAACAGCGTCAAGTGGTCACGCGACTCGGCTCCTCACGCAGAGCAAGAGGACGACGAGGAAGACAGCGACGTCACGGCCGAGCGACGCCGCGTGGCCACGATCGTGGATCCGGCGAGTCCATCAGGCGACGCCGTGGTCCTGCGCAATGTGCGGCAGCAGTACAAGGGCGGCAAGGTCGCTCTGCACGACCTGAGTCTCGGAATCCCCAAGGGCGAGTGCTTTGGCTACTTGGGCATTAACGGCGCCGGTAAGTCGACGACCATGAAGATTCTCACGGGCCAGATCGCGCCCTCGAGTGGGTTTGCCTCTCTGGGCGGGTACGACCTCGCTCTGTACCGAGACCAGGCCCGCACTGTACTGGGCTACTGTCCGCAATTTGACTCGCTCCACGATTTGCTCACGGTCGAGGAGCAATTGGAGCTGTACGCCCGGCTCAAGGGGATCCCGGTCGAGCACATAGGTGATGCCGTCAACCAAAAGATTCTCGAGCTCGGTCTTCATGAGTACCGCACGAAGCTGACACGTGGGCTCAGTGGCGGCAACAAGCGCAAGGTGTCGACGGCGATCGCGCTGCTTGGAGCGCCTCGGATTATCTTCCTCGACGAGCCATCCACGGGCGTGGACCCGAGTTCGCGCCGCAAGATGTGGGACGTGATTGCCAGCGTCTGTGCCGAGAAGGATTCGTGCGTCGTCTTGACCACGCACAGCATGGAAGAGTGCGAGGCGCTGGCCACGCGCGTGGGCATTCTTGTGAGCGGCAAGCTCCAGTGTCTTGGCAGCGTCGAGCACCTCAAGCAAAAGTTTGGCAAGGGCTTCACGGTCGAAGTCAAGCTGCGCGCACCGTCCGACGACGCGGTTGCTGCTATCGCCGCTCGTGTCTTGTCGGTCGTCGGCGAGCAGGGTCATGTCACGCTGGAGAATCTCCAGGAAGTGTGCACGGCGCTGGGCGATGTGGACCGCTACGAGCTGATCCAGGCCGGCGACGCCAGTGCCGTAGTGCTCACGCAACTGCTGCGCGCCGACAAGTTGGTGCCAGTCACGACGTTCTGCGAGTGGTGGGCAGCCGAAGACATGGGCGCTCGCCTCGTGGAGTTCTTCGAGTCGAGCTTTGCTGGCAGTGATGTCGTTGAGCAGCAGGGCGGCGACCACTTCCGGTTCCAAGTGCCCAAGCAGGACAACCTCTTGAGGCCGAGTACGATCTTTAGGAAGCTGGAAGACGCCAAGGCGACGCTCGCCATTGGCGAGTACAGCGTGAGTGACACGACGCTCGAGCACATTTTCAACACGATGGCAGCGCAGCAGGAAGAAGAGCAGCTCGGCGAGAGCGAGGTTAGTAAGGAACCGGCCGTCGGGCGGACAGCGTCGACACGCGTCTCAACTCGTGGGAGGCGCCGTCGCCCAACGTACCGCCGTGCGAGCAGCTCTCTATCGATGACATGAAATGTCCGGTCGCCATATAATAAGCTTGCTGGCACAGGAAATGCCTTTGTATCCCATCCTTCTGTGCGATTCATGCGTAGCTTTTGGGGATCTCGAAAGCAGCTCTCTATTGGCATGGCTACATTGAAGTTCACTTCTGGGTTCTCCGCCATGGAGACTGTCGTCGCGTCCCACGTTTAACAGTCACGAGTCTCCTTTCTCTGCGTCTTCCACTCCTGTAGAATCTGTCGCGACGAGTTTGGTTTCCAGTCATTCATCAAGATGCACTTACCCAGGCTTCGTCTCGTCCTTCCTCTGCTCGTTCCCGCCCTTGCCCAGGCGGCCGACATTGTGGGTCTGCCCGCCAAGTCGGGCGTCAAGCCCTGGGTCGACGTACATACGCCCACGACGGCCTCCACCATGGTCTCGTCTCGTGGACACACGTGGGAGCTCGTCCTGTCGGACGAGTTCAACGTACCCGGGCGTTCGTTTGCAGCTGGACACGACTATCTCTGGACGGCGCTCGAGCTTCCGGACGGCGTCAACAATGCCTTGGAGTACTATTCTATCAACATGACGTCGACCACGACGCTCTCGGACGGCCGTGGCGTGTTCCAGATTGAGATCCGCGACGACCCGGGCATCGTCTTCTCCGTGTACAACGCCTACACGCGGCCGCCATCGTTTGAGGACCACACCATGCACTACCGCGCCGGTATGGTCCAGAGTTGGAACAAGTTTTGCTTTCAAGGTGGCTTTGTCGAAGTGAGTGTGCAGCTGCCTGGTGCCGTCTCCGGCGCGTCCGGGAATCCGGACCTCGGACCGGAGGCCCAGCGAGTCAAAGCGCTCGAGTATTACCCGACGTGGCCCGGGATCTGGCTCATGGGCAATCTGGGGAGAGCGCTGTTCACGGCATCGACTAACCGCATGTGGCCCTGGAGCTACAGCGAGTGTGACGAGACGTACCGAAAGAGCCAACGCATCAACGCGTGTGAGGTCAACCCCAAGTACGGTCTCAACAAACGCCAGGGCCGAGGCGCGCCCGAGATTGATCTCCTCGAAGGCGGCGGCACAGACGTGTCACTGTCGATCCAGGTCGCGCCGGGCATGCCCGATACCTTCCGTCCAGTGGACCCGGGCGTTGAGGACCAAACCGATAAGCTGTGCATCTACAAGGCGACCTGTAAGACACTGGGCGCGAATTTCCCGGGCATTCCTAGTGCCACGTACGCACCACGCGGCTTCCGCACGTGGTACCAGGGGCTTCGGTACGCGCCCAACACTGCGTGTACGCCACTGGTCAGCGAGATCCAGACTGCAGCGGTCGTGCTGGCCACTGCCAAGGCCGGATTCACTGACAATACGTGCCGCAGCTCGGTCAACGCCTGCCCGGCCTCCCAGGACGGCAATGCCGACCTCCGTCGTATGGGAAACTCGACGTCGCCGTCAAGACGCTGGGGTATCAACGACGTGGGCGGCTGCATGGCCCATATTAACGCCTACCGAGGCACGTACCTCTGTGATCCCGACAATACAAACACCAAGTGCCCATCGCCTCGAGGCAAAAACATGAACGAGACCAAGGTGCTGCCATCGTTCAACTACCAAATGGACGCGCTCTCGGCGAATACGGGCATCCCGCTCGCAGCGTACACGGGTTTCTTGCGGTACCAAGTTGAGTGGGTCATGGGGAGCCAGGGGTACGTCCGATGGATGATCGAGGACGTGGTCGTGTACGAGATCCCAGCCGAGGCGATCGAGCACCCGCCGCAGGATGCCGCCCACTCGAACCCCACGAAGCGGATGATTGAGGAGCCGCTCTATGTGATTTTAAACGTTGCGCTGTCGACGAGCTGGGGCGCGACGCCGCCGAACCCTGGGCGCCCCTGTCGAGGCGACGGCACGAACGCCAAGCACAATCGTATTTGTGGGGATTTCCCCATGTACATGAAGGTCGATTATATCCGCATTTACCAAGACACGACGACCATGGCTGTTGGCTGCGATCCGAAGAGCCATCCGACCAAGCAGTGGATTGAAGGGCATTTGCACGAATACGAAGACGCCAAGAACAAGTGGATTCCTGTCCAGGGCGGCGCGCCGTGCTTCTCCCACGACGACTGTACGGTCTCGACGATAGGCCACAGGACGATCCGCACAGGCAAGTGCTCGACACTGGGCACGTGTGAGTGCACGCAAAAGACGTGGGGTGGTCCACGCTGTACGAGCGTACTGGAGAGTGGTGGCTCGGGGCTGCCCCGAGGGTTTGGTCCCCCCGTGGCACTCGCGGCCGTCGTGGGGACTGTTGGTCTTGTGGTTTTGCTTGTGGCCATGGCCAAGACGGTCCAGCAGACCCACACGCTACTCCGTGGCGAGCAGACGGACGAGTCGCTAGGGATACGGGCGAGAACGGACCACGATGACGACGAGGCAACGGACGACTAGCCCAACGGGGATTGGCGTCAATGAGATTTAGCACCCGGTACTATATGACTTTTACTGGGATGGCGACTGTTCCAACGAGCTTCTGGTACACGGCCAGCGTCTCCTTGGTGATCTTGACCTGCTCCATCTTGTTGATGCGTTTCTGCTGGACCTCCACTAAGCTGCCAGCTTGTTTGTCCCTGGCCAACTTGCTCGGCCATCGCGAGCTGGTCCTTGACCAACTCCCTGCTCGCTCTTCTCCTTGCCCGCATGTCCTCGATCTCGTGCTTGCCTCAGCTTTCGTCCACGATCGCTTCCAGCTCTTTACAGCGGAGCTTCTCGTTGGCCACCGCTCGCTTGAGCTCATCTACGTAGGGCCTCCAGCTCCTCCACGTGCGTCTTGAGCATGCCCACCGCTTCGTCCTTGAGACGCACCAAGCGGTTCTGGTGCTGCGCGGCTATGGGGCACAGGATGATCCGCACGGACAAGTGCTTGGCAGTGGGCACGTGCGAGTGCACGCTAAAGATGTGGGGTGGTCCACGCTGTACGAGTAAGCTGCCCCGTCCGCCATGGCGCTCGCGGCCGTCATGGGGACCGTTGGCCTGCTTGTGGCCATGGCTAAGACGGTCCAGCAGACCCACACGCTTCGTCGGCGAGCAGATGGACGGGTCGCTAGCGAAACCGACGACAACGGACCACGATGACGACGAGGCAACGGACGCTTGGCCGAATGGGGATTGGCGTAAATGAGATTTGGTATTATGAATTTATGGGATGGCGACTTTTCCAACGATCTTGAAGTCAGACTAACGACACCCCACCCCTAACCATGATATATAGTAAACCTCATAAAATATTGTTGCATACCGAATGTAACACCTGGTTTTAGTGAGTGGAACAGAAATACCTCTTATATTGAATACATGGATACGGTGTCGGCTCCCATACAGCACTGTGAAACCACACTGACTCCTACTACTATTACCACGTCAGGCTTCAAAAGCCATCACTCCTAATAATACCACGTCAGGCTTCAAAAGCCATCACCTAGATATGGTCAAGGCCGTGGTTTGCGTGGACGAATCACACGGCAATATACCGTATGACGGTCGCTGGCGTTGGCGTTGAGATTGCGACGAAGCCAACTTCAAATGGCGACATGCCAGCGGCTACAGTGTTGATGGTCGAGTGACCATTATCTGCGACATGCACATATGCACCTTATCTAAGTTCACCTAACCCCATCGTCAGCCCATTCCATACTTCACTTACTGATTTGTGTGATTTTTCTGCACCTGTTTACGACCTGCAGAATGATGGTACGTGAGCTTCAGATCATTCCTGTCGGATTTTCGTGGATTGTGATGACGCTTGCCATTCCCCCCACAGAGACACGACACGACCAAGCTTGCTGTTGGGCCCAAAAGCATCATTTTCCAGGTCGCCTTCATAATAGAGTAATCCCCAATTGGATCGTTCGTTCATGGCGCGCCGTCGGTGAGCCATTGGCCGCAGTTCTCGACTCTCTACCTCCCGCACACGCTTCTTATTTAAGTGCTCATGGCGCTCAATCTCAAGCGCGTGGTGCTCAACCCGCGCGCGTACCTTACGCTATTTCTGCTGCTTGTCTTGCTCCACCACCTCCCGGTGTTCATCGCGTACGGCTCAGTCTCGCGGCCGCATGGCTTCAAGCAGTGCAAACGGCTCAAGGACCTCTTCCGATGGTTCGAGGTCGCCTTCATTCTCCACATCGTGTGCGCGGCGTTGCTCGTGCTGAGCTGCACCATCACGCTGTGCTCGACGGTGTACCGCGTCCACAAACCCGAGACCGTCATCATCTTGGCGCTGTTTCTGCTCTACATTACGCTGCTCGTCTGGGCGAGCTACGGCGAGGGCGGCTTCCCAAGCGACACGAGCGTCTGCGCCAACGACTCGGACTCTTTCCAAGACGCGGCCGACGACATTACCTACTTTCAGCACTTTGACTTTGTGTTTTCGCTCGTGGTCGTAATCGTCGCCGTGTGTTCGTCCTACTTGTGTGGCGTTCACGCCGGCACGGACGCTGTCGAGGCCGAGCGCCGCTGGCAACGGCGGTGCATGAACATGTTTCGCGTCTTCACGTGCCGCTCGACGCGCAAGTCGCACACCACGGACGAAGACATTTTCGAGAGCTTGGGCAAGATCCTCGGCAAGTTCTTCGTCTTGCGGTACAAGACTCAGCGGTACGAAGGGCTCCAGTTCAACGACCTCATGTTTTGCCTCGGGCTCGTGTCGGATGCCCAGAAGCAAGACAAGGAAGACAACGCCGAGGCCGAGCTCCAGTCGCGCACGCGGTTCCCGCGCATCGTCGAAGAGACCAAGCTGCGCGACCTGTCGTTCTACGCGCGGCTCGCCATTGGCATGTACGGGTGGCCCATGTATGTGTGGTACAAGCCACTCAAGTGGTTCCGCATCTTTGACTGCTTCCGGCGCACGCCGCGCAGCGAGACCCAGGTCGTGGAGCACGACACGGTCGTGCACAGCAACCGCGCGTCGTTCGTGAGCTACACGGGCATTGACGCGCAGGCGTTGGTCTACCTCAACTGCTACAACTTTGTCTTCTCGGCGCCGTACTCGATTGTCAAGGACGCGCAGCGCCGCGAGCTCATCATCAGCGTGCGTGGCAGCTTCTCGTTCTACGACTTTGTCACGGACGGACTGGCCCATATTGTGAATATGGACCCCGACGAAGTGCCCGAGAATGTACCGGACCGAGAGGCCACGGCGACCCACTACGGCATGCTGCGCACGGCGCGGTCGCTGTTCGAAGATCTCCAGGCCGGTACGCGGCAGTCCATTTTCTGGGAGTTTGCCATGGCACACTGCACGAACGAGTCGCCCGAGCCGTGGCGGATCGTGGTCACGGGCCACTCGATGGGCGCTGGCGTCGGCGCGATCCTCTGCGTGCTGCTACGGCGCGTGTTCCCTGCCACGCGTGCGTTCCTCTATGCGCCGCCCATGATGTTTGACCCCGTGACAGCGGCGTGGACCAAGTCGTTCATGACCACGGCCGTGTTCAGTGATGACGTGGTGCCACGGCTCTCGATCGCCAACGTCATGCGGCTCCGTGACGACATGGTCATGCAGTTCAACAGCGTCGCCAACGAAAAGCTCTTTACCGTCAAGTACGGCAAGCGCCGCAAGGCGACCAAGAACAGTGCGGAGCCGCGGGTCGGCCAGCTCACGGTCGACGTCGATGCCACGGCAGTGACGGGATCCGATGGGTCTGTTGCACCACCAACGTCCAACAATACCAACAGTTCCCACGATTCCAACGATTTCAGTGGATCCACCGGTAGCCACACGGGCTTGCTGGGCTTGGATTTCCTGCAGACCACGGAGCTCGATGACGTCCAGGAAGTCGACGTGCCCGGGGAAATTATCCACATTTTGACGGTGAAAGAGGCGCGCACATGCGGCTGCACGATGCTGCGTGGCGAGCAGGAGCTCACGTACACGATCCGGGACGCATCCTTCTTTCGCCAGATCCGAGTCAACACGCGCGCACTGCAGGACCACATGGTCCACCACTATGACCGCAACATCCGCCACTTGACGGCCAACTGTCTCGGCATCCAGCTCGTTGATGAGGCCAACCAGATTATCATTGACATGGATCCGGAAGAGATTGCCAACGCCAACAACGCCAACACTGCCAACACTTCCAACGGTCTTGAGGCTGTGCCCCTGGGCATCTCGCCTGCGAAACTCGAGGCGGCCAATTCCTTTGACGTGATCGGCGACTTTGAGCCAACGGATGCGACCAACAGCAATGGCAAGCTCCGTACGAGTGTGCCGCCCGCGACGCAGCGCGACAGAGATGGTGATGCAAGTGAGGCGACGCCCTACCAGCGCCTAGACGACGCTGCGTAATACTCTAGACCTCAGAAATAGATAGTTTACTAGTTGCTCTAACAGCATAGTGTGTGGGAATGAAGTCCAACGGACGCGTGTGGAGAATGACGGGTGTCGAAAGGACGCTAGCTGTTCATGCACACCGCCACAAGACATACTATGTAGTATCCAATCTGATGATCACGGGCGGCCCACATTGTCTCATGTTTCGTTTGGCGTTGGACACTAGGAGACTACTGTGATAGGTGGATTTGCACCTCCATACAACTTTCAAGTGATGCAAAACAAGTACCATGGATTAAGGTATTGACGCTCCCTCACGCGTAACCATGGTGGTACCCCACTTCAACGGCAGCATGTCCACCGTGTAACCCATCGACAGCGAAACTCCTGCAAACTTGCATCCATAAGAGTGTCACCCACTGTTTCTACGCCCCTCATTTCGCAACTGTTGGCACACGCAGATGCATGTGACATCTCAGAACGCCGAATGAGGGGGAAGAGAGACCATGCCGAGATACAGTGAGACTCTTCTGTGCCATGCGTGTCCAGCAGGTTCAGTGATGCCAGGCCATATCATACCCACTTGCCGACTCTTGCCGAAGCACGCAGAGCGCCAACGCCAACACCATTCTTGAGAACCAGGCTCCGTGAAATAATCCGTTCCAACGCCAACGTACCCACACGATAAAACGGACCAACAGTAAATCGTGGGTCGCTCCCCAGCGAAAATCACCAACATTCCAACACATTAGCAGCTCCTCCCATGGCGACATCTTCCTCCTCGTCGTCTTCCTCTGGGAACACAGCAGCCGTGCTCACGCGGTGCGTGTCGCAGGTGCTTCTTCAGGACCTCTCCTACGCGACGTGCGTCATGAACTCGGGGCTCTTCTCGATCTCGCAGCGCGCCGTGCCGTCGGCCTCGGTCGGTCTCATCGCCGCGCTCGCGAACGCGTCCACCGCCACGCGCAACGACGCGCTGGCGCTGCTCGCGAGCAACCGCTCGAGCGCGATCCAGTACGGCACGTGCAACCTGCTCTGCACGGCGCCCCCGTCGCTCACGGGCGCGTCGTCGTCGTGCTGCAAAGCCGCGGCCAATGTGATGGCATGCAAGTCGACCAACCCGGCCATCGCGGCCTGCAAGAACGTGCTGGAAGAGGCGCTCGCGCTCAAGCACGAGTGCGGCATCTCGCCGCAAAACGTTGGGCTCATCGTCGCGACCTGTCTCATCCTCGTGCTCATTACGACGCTCATTGTCTTGGCCAAGTGGCACGCACGCCAACAGGGCCGCAAGACGTTCGAGGCACTAGAGGCTCGACTCGCCGCCGGCGTGCGCACCTCGTGGCACGCCTTTCTCACGGCCTGGAACCAGATCGCCAACCTCGTGTGGAAGAATCTCGTGCTCCGCCGCCGCAAGCCGTGGGCGCTTTTGTTGGAACAGCTTTTGCCGCTCTTGTTGGTCGGCGGTCTCGTATTTCTCGCCAACTTGGACAAGATCTTTCCCGATCTCGCGACCACGCAAACCAACGCCAACAAGGACGCCAACTTTCCAACTTCCAACGAATTTCGAATTTGCACGGGCATGGCACCGTTGGACAGCAAGTCCATTGGCGCGCCCAGCGACGCCATGACCACGTTCTACTCGACGGGCCAATCGGTGCTCGGCATGTTTTTGCTCATCAGCTACATCAAGTTTGTCTCGACCACGACCACGACCATGGTGTTGGAAAAGGAGACCCGCATCCGCGAGGTCATGAAGATCATGGGGCTCGCCGACGTCACGCTGCTCTTGTCGTGGGCGATCACGAGCATGGCCATTGCCACGCCGCTCGCGTTTGCCATCGCCGCGGAACTCAAGTACGGCAATGTGTTTCCCAGCACGGAGCTCGCCACGCTCGTGTTTTTCTTCTGGGCCTTCAGCCTCGCGATCGCGGCCTTCAGCTATTGCGTGACGCCCTTTTTTAACAAGTCGAGAACGGCCTCGATCGCCTCGGTGCTGCTCTGGATGATGCTGTACTTTCCCTTCTTTTCCGTGCAGGCCAAGACCAACGCCAAGAAGTACACGGCTGCGCTGTCGCCGCCCACAGCGTTTGCACTGGGCGTGGACGACCTCCTGCGACGCGCGCAGCTCGGCACGGGCTTTGCCTACTCGATTGGACTGCTGGCCAAGCCCATCACAGTGCCGTCGGCGTTTAGCATGGCGTGGATGCTACTGCTCGACGCGGTGCTGCTCTTTGCGCTCGGCTGGTACCTCGAGCAAGTGCTGCCGCAGCAGTACGGCGTGCGCAAGCCCTGGAACTTTCTCTTCCAGAAGGAGTACTGGATCAAGACGACCGACACTGACACGATCGACGATGGCCGCAGCACGCCCATGGTGCAGTCGCCCTCGGCCGCGGCCGACGTGAGCAGTCCGAGTCCGCGCAGTGACTTTTCGCCCATGGCCGACGAGCCCCGCGTGCCGCCGACGCTCCACACGAGCCACTCGATGCCTGTGCTCATGAAGCAGCAGTCGACCATGTCGGACGCCATGGTCGAACCTGTCACGGCTGCGCTGGCCACGCAAGAACGCAAGGGCACGTGTCTCCAGATCCAGAATTTGCGCAAGGTCTTCACGGTCGAAGACGGCGAAAAGATCGCCGTGCAGTCGCTCAACCTCACGCTCTACTCCGGCCAGATCACGGCGCTGCTGGGCCACAACGGCGCCGGCAAGACCACGACCATCTCGATGCTCACGGGGCTCATTGCACCGTCCAGCGGCGATGCCACGCTCTTTGGTCGGTCCATTCGCCACGACTTTAACGAGCTCCGCCAGATCATGGGCATTTGTCCGCAGCACGATGTGCTTTTCAATGACCTCACGGTCGAAGAACACTTGTCGCTGTTTGGCACCATGAAGCACGTGCCGCCGCACCTCCTGAAAAACGAGGTCGAGAAAATGATCCAGGAAGTCGGGCTCACCGAGAAGCGCAAGGTCGCGTCCAAGAACCTCTCGGGCGGACAGAAGCGCAAGCTCAGCGTCGCGCTCGCGTTCATTGGCGACAGTAAACTGGTCTTTCTTGACGAGCCAACGTCCGGCATGGACCCGTACTCGCGGCGGTTCACGTGGAACCTGCTGCAGCGCAACCGCGAGGACCGCGTGATCGTATTAACGACGCACTTTATGGACGAGGCCGACATCCTGGGCGACCGCATCGCGATCATGGCCGACGGCCAACTCTGCTGTGCAGGCAGCTCGCTGTTTCTCAAGAACCGATACGGTGCCGGGTATAATCTCACGATCATCAAGCGTGGTGGCTGCGACGTCGAGCGGGTCGCTCGCTTTCTGCGCAAGTACGTCGACGACGTCAAGTGCCTGAGTAACTACGGCTCAGAGACGGTCTTCCAGCTGCCGTCCGCGGCCGCGGCCATGTTCCCCACGCTTCTTCAGAGCCTTGACGGTGAGCTAGAGAACCTGGGCATTCAGCAGTACGGCGTCTCGGTGACGACGCTCGAAGAAGTCTTCTTGCGCATCGCCCGTGATCGTGAGGACGGCACGATGGAGCTCGAGGGGCTGGACCCCGTGGACCAGATCCGCAAGACATCAGCCACGTCGACGCAGTCGCGGCCCACAGCGGCACGCATCAGTGCTGTCGTGACCCACGAGCCAACGCTGTGGACGCAGTACACGGCACTCACGATGAAGCGCTTCCGCATCTCGAAGCGGGACCGCAAGAACTGGATCAACGCCGTGGGTATTCCGATCGTCTTTCTGATTATCCTGCTGCTGCTGCCAACGATCAACGTGGCCAACTTTCTGCCCGACTACTCGACGAGCTTTGCGAACCAGTACCAGCAGGGCAACTGCACGGCCGCCAACTTTACGGCCAATCCGTTCACGCGAGACGAC
Source organism: Pythium phragmiticola (assembly GCA_023335935.1). NCBI lineage: Eukaryota > Oomycota > Peronosporomycetes > Pythiales > Pythiaceae > Pythium > Pythium phragmiticola. The sequence continues at coordinate 42,636 of JAADWA010000116.1, forward strand.
CAGACCGAGTGCCTCAGGAACACCTTCAGCTACTGCTCGACGGGCATTGTCGAATGCGACGCCACACTGTGCTGCAACCAGCGCAACATTGAGTCGCCGTTCTATCCGTGCAACACGTGCGTGCCGACCGGCACGAACCCGTGCTACAACCCCACGTGCATGGCGCCCAACGGCGCCAAGCTGCAGCTCACGCTCAATGCGTTTCTCGTGTCGCTCGTCGTGATGCTCGCGTTCGCGTTCATCCCGGCGGCCATTGTCGCCTTTATTGTGCGAGAGAAGAACCCGATCCAGAACGCCAAGAGTCTCCAGTTGATTTGTGGTGCCAACGTCTCGGCCTACTGGCTTGCGAATTGGACCCACGACATGCTCATCATTGCCGTCTCGGTCGTGCTCGCCGTGCTCGCCGTGCCGCTCGCCAACAGTACGCTGCGCAAGAGCGAAGAGATCCTGGGCGTCGCGGCGCTCATCGGCGGCCACTCACTGAGCGTCGTGCCACTGGCCTACCTCTTCTCCTTCCGTTTCAACAAGCACGCCGTGGCGCAGACGTCGCTGCTCGTCTTTGCGCTCAGCACGGGCGGTCTGCTCAGCATCTTTTCCTTCCTGTGCCGCATTGTCGACTTTGAGCTGTCTGATAGTCTCTCGCTCTCGGTACTCGACCGCAACTACCTGCGCTGGATCTTCCTGCTCTTTCCCGGCTACGCACTCAACAGCGGCGTGTACGAGATTGCGACGCGCGGCATTGGCCGCGACTCGCTCTTTGGCGTCGTCAAGAAGTCGCCGTCGTCATTCTTTGGTCTCTTTCCCGGCCTCGGCGCGTCGCAGTGTACGTTGTGCTGGGAATCCAACGTCGCGGGCTGCTGCCAGCGCAGTGTGTTTGCACTGGACGTGGCCGGCGCACCCGTGCTGTACCTCGCGGCCGAGGCGCTGCTCTTCACGCTCTGGGTCTTCCTTCGTGACCGCAACTCGGTCAAATGGAACCAAGAGAAGAAGACCCAGTACAACCGCGGCGTGGTAGGAGAAGACGACGACGTGGCACGTGAGCGTGCCAAGGTCCAGGGCACAGGGCCATCGAGAAATGACGCGATTTTCATGCGGAACCTGCGGCAGCAGTACGACGGCGGCAAAGTCGCACTCGACGATCTGTGTCTCGCGATCCCTAAGGGCGAGTGCTTTGGCTACTTGGGCATTAACGGCGCCGGTAAGTCGACGACCATGAAGGTGCTGACGGGTCAGATCGCACCCACGAACGGTTTTGCCTCGCTCGGCGGCTACGATCTCGCGCGGTTCCGCGACAAGGCCCGGACGGTCATGGGGTACTGTCCGCAATTTGACTCGCTCCACGATTTGCTCACGGTCGAGGAGCAGTTGGAGCTCTACGCGCGGCTCAAGGGGATCCCGAGTGCGCAGGTGCGCGAGGCCGTGAACCAAAAGATTGCCGAGGTCGGGCTCGAGGAGTACCGCAAGAAACTGACGCGTGGGCTCAGCGGCGGCAACAAGCGCAAGGTCTCGACGGCCATCGCACTCATGGGATCCCCCAAAATCATTTTCCTCGACGAGCCATCCACGGGCGTGGACCCGAGTTCGCGCCGCAAGATGTGGGATGTGATTGCCGGTGTCTGCGTCGAAAAGGAATCGTGCGTCGTGCTCACGACCCATAGTATGGAAGAGTGTGAGGCGCTGGCCACGCGCGTGGGTATTCTCGTCAGTGGCAAGCTCAAGTGCCTGGGCACGGTGGGCCACCTCAAGCAAAAGTTTGGCAAGGGCTTCACGGTCGAAGTCAAGCTGCGCGAGCCGCCACGCCATCTCGTGGCGCAGCTGCAGGACCATATCGAAACGGTCCTGGGCGCCGGGACCACATCCATTACGCGCGACAACGTGCTGGTCGCGAGCCGTGCACTCGGTGGCGACGCGCGTGGGCGTGGCATTCTCCAGAATGAAGGCAACGCCTGGGTGCTCCACGCCGTGCTCGCGAGCGCAGGCCAGATTCCCATTGATGTGTTTTGCAACTGGTGGATCACCGAGGACATGAGCCGCTCGCTGCTGCAGTTTTTCCACGACGAGTTCCTCGGCAGCAAGCTCGTGGAGCAGCAGAGCGACCACTTTCGGTTCCAAGTGCCCAAGCACTCGCGGCGGCCGTTTGAGATCTTCGCGCTGCTCGAGGAGTCCAAGGCCTCGCTCGCGGTTGGCGAGTACAGCGTGAGCGACACGTCGCTCGAGCACATTTTCAACAACATGGCGGCGCAGCAGGACGAAGAGCACTTAATCTCAAACGGATTGTACGACGAGCTCCCCACGGACGAGGCCAACCACGGCGACTACCACCTGCGGCCCAGCAGTCTCCAGTCGGTGCGTTCGTTCCACCGCTCGAGCTCGTTGCGGCGGTCATCTTTCCTAGGCTAGTACTAAACAACACCTACTGAAGTAAAGACAACGTACTTTCCACACAAACGCACTTCAACATGCACGGATGGGTCCAAAGCGCTTTTTGCTAGTCGCGCGTGGCCTCAGCTTCTCCCTTGGTGCCGCGTCGCTGTCTTCATCGCTGGCCTCGAACAAACGCCGACGGCGACGACGCGCGGAAGATGTCTCACGTCGCGCGCCAGTCGAATGGCGGGCGGCCGTGCGAGCAGTCATGAGTCGTGGGCGTTGGCGGGGCGGTGACAATGGCGTCGTGTCCTCCTCGATCTCGAGAATGCCAGAGTCGCTCGATCCTGTAGTGGTGGCGGTGGTGGTTCCGTCGGACGTGGACCTCTTGCGAGTGGCCCGACTCGCGCGGCGAGCCGACCATCGATTCCGTGGCGTCGGCGTCGGTGCGGATAGGGGGGAGTGGCGGCGTTGGATCGGGTGTCGCAGGCAGCGACGGCGTCGGTGTCGCCGTTGGCGCTCACGTCTCGGCGTCATAGGCGAGACCCGGGAGCCGTGTCTCACTCACAAAGTCGCGCGCCATCGGGAGCGTGATCGCCGCGCGGTCGAGTTCTGGAAGCGCCTTCCACAGCGTGGCAAAGTGCGCGTGCTCATAGTCGTAAATGAGCACGACCGCGCGCTTGAGCTGCAGCGGGATGTAGGCGCCGCGCACGCGCTTGTTGGAGACGTCCAGCACCTTGGCCTTGGTCTTCACGGTAGCATTCAGTGCGTGAGAAACGGCGTAGTGGGAACGACGTATGTACGTACGTACCAGCAAGTGCGAGATCCGGTCGCGGTGGCGAAGCTGCGCGTCCGTGATGCGAGTGCCGTCGGGTTTCTTGATGCAGATTTTGATCACGCAAATCTCGTGGAGGCTCTCGATGCGGTCGAGAGCATCGTCGCTCCACGCGTAGGCCCGAGCGTCGACACCGACGACCTTGACACTGAGCAGTTGGTCGCCTGACGCTCAATCAGAAGAGCGACTTCAATGCCTTCTCTGGACGTCCTATCACCGTGTAGGGATGCCCCGTACCTCGCGTGATGCCCGCTCGATCCGACGGAGAGAGGTCATCGACTCGGCTCGCGAGAAAGACGTGGTGGCCGTGGGCATCCGACCGTTACTTCACGCGGATCCCAAAGCTCGGCTCGCCGTCAAGCTTCAGAAGCAGCAGCTACAGTGATAGAGAGTGGGGTGGGGACGCTGTCAATCGACGGGTGTGAAGCCATCCGTACCTTCTTCGCGTTGAGAACAAACGCTGTCATCACGGTATTTGGTAGCGCTGCCCAGAGAAATCCGGGAAGTGACAATGAGTGATGGGATCCGACCGAGCAAAGGCAACAACAACTTCAAGGCCCCGACAAACAACTTTATTAGAGGGCACGTTAGAGATAGACTCATGTAACGAATGGATACATGAACACGAATACTGGACGGTGGCACCACCTCTATGGTCGGCTCGCCCTTAGTCATCCTGTGGCGGGGCCGCTCAGCCTGAAGAACCAACTCTTCTTCTTCGTCATCTTCTTCGCTCGCGTCACTCGTGTCCGCAGCTGCCCGTTCTTTCGCGAGGGCCTGCTGTCGCCGCATGATCTCCCGAAGATAGTGACTGGGGTGAAGTGACGGCCGCTGCTTGGCCGCATACGGGAGGTACCGGTGGACGCTGAGGCGCGTGGCCGACTTGCCACACTGGAAACGTCGTCCGTGGTGAACTGGGCGGCTCCGACTTGCCGGTGCCCTGCGAAAGCGAGGGCGTCCGAAATGACCAGACCTGCGACTCGGTCGTGCTCATGTCACTGGCCTTGAACGACGCCGCCTCCGTGGGCGTGCGTGTCGACGCTGCGATCGCCGGCTCGTCGACCAGTCCGGGCAACTTGGTCTCGCTCACAAACGCGCGCGCGATCGGTAGCGTGAACGCCTGGCGCTCGTCGTCGTTCAGCGTCTTCCAGAGCCGTGCAAATGTGTCGTGCTCGAAATCGTACAGCACCACAACGACTTTGAAGCTGCGCGAGGATAAAGGCGCCGCGGAATCGCTTGCTCGCGATCTTGAGCATCTTGGCCTTGGTCTGTCCGCTCACGATAGCAAGGAAAAGAGGTTACACACTGGCGACTCACTGTGTAGGGGATATGGGAGACTCACGAGCCATTGCGACATGTACTCGTGGCGCCGCTGGGTGCGCGGCCGTCCCCATACTGGAAATAGTGAGGACAGAGACGACTGGGGGCGGGAAACAACAAAGATGGGCAAGAACGATTCCGGGGAATGGGAGGTTGGGAATCCATCTTGGCGATGACCTGGTTGAAGTGGGATGCCAGGTTAACGGTATTAATACCGGTAGTAGAGGTTAACTTATGCGAGTCGCAAAAGCGCGCCAGAAAATATTCTGAAGTTGAAAATGAGTTCCAGTCGCCGCTCGTATGCGGCAGCGTCTCCGTCACCATCTCCACGGCGCACGCCGAGCGCAGCGACACCAACACGGCGCCCGACGTCTTCCTCGTCTCTGGCCGCGCGTACACCCATCACACGCCGAAATACGTTGGCAACAGCAGCGTCCCCAGCGTCGTTGTCGACGGCGAGACGCTCGCCGCGGCCGGCGTGGAATGAGTATTTGACTGATGACAAGCAGTATAAGCTCACGCGCGAGAAGCAGCTCGAGAGGCAGATGCAGCAGCTCTCGACTGCGCATTTCCGCGCGCGCGCGTCGCCCATGCGAAGCCGATTCAGGGATATCGATGACGACAGCGACGGTCAGCGAATGCCCAGCGAGGACACGCTGCATTCCGCTCCCAGCGATGCGCCGCCGCAGCGAAGCAGCCGCGGAGATTGCGATTGGTACAGAACCGATTCAAGTGGGCGAGACAGAACGCCCGGATCGCCAGCGCGGTTTCAGAGCGAGCTCTCGGTGCTCGAGCACATGCTCTCGGATCTGGAGCACGAGAGCGAGCGGCTCAAGCACCACAATCCAATCCCAATGGGCGAGAACGGTAATAGCGACGTGTGGGATGATGATAACTATTCAGATGGCCATAGAGCCGCCAACGAGGAAGAAGAAGCAGTGGGTGAAGACGCCTTGTCGGTGGTCTGTGAAGATGATGATGACGCCAGTGAAAATGTCCGAGAGCCCACTGAGCACGACGAGGAGCTGTTTGACGACCCGGTCGCCCAAGTCTGCTACAAGTCGCTTCGCATTGGCATGGAGCTGACCCAGAAAATGCAGTTGCTGGCCCAAAGGCTCAATAGGGAGCGACACCAACGCAAGCTACAGCAGCGCCACATCCGCGAGCTGGACGCGGTACAGTCCTCGTTTGCCTGCTCTGTCTCCCTTGGATCCACTCAGACGCTAACGACTCTGTGTTCCAATGGTGGTTCAGCTGTGCCGAGCATCACACCAGCGAAGTGATGAGGTGGAAGCACGGTACGATGACCTCGCCAGTCAAGTGGACGCCATGGTACAGAGTGATACCCTCGTTCCTCTTCCAACCCCTGGAGATGAAAACTGATGAGCCCCTGTATATTATATCTGATTTCGGCGTAGCGAGATGCGATGATCGCGACGGAAGAGGCTCTTCACCGCGTCAGCCACGAGCTCATGCAGGCCAGAGAGCCGATCTCCTTCACGACGCACTTTGGGGGTGCGTTCCCTCTTTCTCTCCACCCCTAGTGACAAATCCATTGAACATGTTTCCACGTAGAGCGGACGGTATTCGACGGGAGCGTGTCTGAACCAGAGGCCCGCGAGGCTGGCTCACGGCATGCGTTCTCGAACGCCAGGCGCTCCACGAGTATCAACTCAGATCTGATACACCAATGAACTTCTCTCATTGGCTAATAGTTGTGATGATGCCATATCATTGGCTATAATGCACCTCTTCAATTGCTCAGAATCACAGACAGGCAAGCAAGAATGGCGACTCCGTACGAGCCGCCCGAATGGGGGCGCGCCGGGCAGAACACGTACGGTCTCTCGCTGGACGTCATCCGCAACGGCGTGCTGGTCGAGTCGCTCTCGCTGCCGCTCGACGACGCGAAAAGCTTTGTCGTCGCCGGCCGCATGGAGCCGCTCTGCGATCTCGTGCTCCAGCACCCGTCGCTGTCGCGCGTCCACGCCGTGCTCCAGTTTGACGTCCACGGCGCGCTCTTTGTCCAGGACATGAAGAGCACGCACGGGACATTTGTCAATAAGAAACGGCTCGCGCCGCTGCGCTTCCAGCGGCTCCACGTCGGCGACTTGGTCGTGTTTGGCGAGTCCACGCGCAAGTACGCCGTGTGCGGACCCGACGAGCTCCGCCCCGAGGAGCCCGACATGGTGAAGCTACGCACCAAGATCCAGGCGAACAAGGACGCACAGAAAAAGCGCGAGGAGCGTGAGGCGAGCGGCGCGACCTGGGGGTTTGGAGAGGACGCCGAGGAAGAAGACGACTCGTCCGATGACGACGACGATGATTGCAACAACGGAGCTGCTCGTACGTCGCGAGCAGCTACGAGGCAGGACGAGAGTGATCTGCCCGAGTATTTACGCGGGCTCAAAGAGCCCGGTCGCTCGGCGTACGAGTCGAGCGTGACGGCGGCCGATGTGAGCGAGAAAGACCAGAAGCTCTTGACGCAGCTCCAGGCCAAGATCCGCAAGCTGGAAAACCTCGAGACTGAGAAAGGCCGCATTCTCGCCAAGCAAAACGATCTGCAGGGACTCACAGACGGCCAGCAGCAGACGCTCGACCGCAACAGCGCGCGGATCGAGAGTCTCACCAAGGAAATCGCCGCTTTAGAGGACCGCATCCATGCCAAGAACGCCCAGCGCCATCAGTCGCGGGCGATGCAGGACGGCCGCAAGAAAGCAACGAGTAAGGCGAGCACGGTCTATGACTATGGCAGTGATGAGGACGACTTTTACGACCGCACCAGTGCCAACCAGAAAAAGCTCGACGCGCGCAAGCAGCAGAGCGATAAAGCCGACGACAAGAGGAAGAAGCCTTCGGCAGGCGAGGTGCTCACGGCCGAGATCATTGAGCGGAAGATCGCCATGTTGGAAAAGGACCTGGAGGGTCTGAGTGCCGAGTATGCGAGAGTCCAAGCCGACGGAGGTGGTGATGGTGGGAAAGACGAGACGGGCGAGATGGATGCGCTCGATGCGTTCATGCAGTCCACGGCCAAGGAACTGCATGCCAAGGAACTCGCGCGCGTAGCCATGCGGCGAACGGAAGTTGAGACAGAACTCAAGAAGCAACGGCAGCTGTTGGCGATCGCCATGCCGGCACTGCGGCACGAGCAGCCGGCAGCGGTACCCGCGACGAGCAAGCCGATGGCATTCAAAGAGGAGAGTGTCACTATCGAGTCGGAGCCAGTGGTCGAGACGGGGGTGAAGGCCGTAGTGGAAGAAGAGACAAAGGAAAAAGTCGAGACTCCGTGTCGTGAGCCGAAGCCAAAGACCCCACAGCAGCACCCACGGCCGCCAGAGGATGAGGAAGGCGTCGTGGTCGAAGAGACGAAACCCAAGAAGCGTCGCGTCATGGGACCGACACTGCCATCGCCCAAGGCGACGGCAGCGACCGTCTCTAGTGGGGCAGTGCTGGAAGGCGGCGACCGCGTGTGGGTGCCACCGTCCAACCAAACGGGAGACGGTCGCACGGCGCTGAATGACAAGTACGGCTACTAGGAAGAGGAGCGTAAACACGAATTATATACTCATTGCAAGTTAAGCGCACACACGGCAAGGGCGTCTTTTCACGAGATCGCCAACCGTCAGTTCTCGACCGAGTTCAACGTGATGGTGCGTAGGACGCGGTCCTCGGCCATGGCCAGCACCGTCTGCGCGATCCCGCGGACCGCGCAATGCCACGCACGCGATATGGAGTCGCCTCAGTGGCAGCGCCGACGATGCCACGGCCTGTACCAGTCGTGCCACGAGCGCGAGCTCGTCCCGCTCGGATGCCAGAGCCCGGAGGTCCACGTACAGTTCACGGAACACTCCGCGTGCGATCAGTGCGTCCACGAGAAAGGGCACGAGCCACATGGGTGCGTCGCCGCGTTTCGGATACGTTGCCACGCGTCGACTGAGCATCCAAGTGTGGTCCACGAACCGTTCACGGAACCGCAGGTCGCGAACGCCTACGAGCGAGAGCACGGCGCGCCGTTCAAGGCGTCGCGCTGTGAAGGCATCCACTAGCGGAGTGAGGCTTTCGACTACACAGCGGTCCAGCGTAAGCGACTCGAGATACGGAAAGCATGCGAGCACGTGGGCGAGGTCGTCATGCGTGACGACTCAGCGGTCGAGCGTCAGTATCTTGAGTTTCCTTGCACTTTATTGCAGCAGCGGCAGTATCGCGGCTACGCGCAAGGCCGAGGGCTTGGACTCGGGGGGCTTCAGGAGGAGAGGGGGGGTTCTCAAAGTGCACCGAAAGCGACGTGAGCCCGCGAGAGGTCGTCTCGTTGCCGTCCGTAATAGCCGCGTCGTCGTCGTCGTCACGACCCCGCTGCCACGCGACCACACACGCCGAGTTGGCCCACACGAGGCCATACCCCGCGTACACGACCGCCACAAACCCGCCATGATCCGCCACGTGCGCGATCAGCTCCAGCTCCACGTCCTCTTCGTCGTCGCCCTTGTCTTGTACAAGAGTCACGGCCACGCATGCGTCGTCACTGCGAAAAGGTTAATAATACAGCGGCGTCCCGTTGGCAAGCCGCACCGTCGTCCCGAGCGGATAGCACTCGACTGCCAGGCGTGTTACGCGGTCGTCGCGTTCGCCACCAGCAGAGTCGCAGCGCCTCGCCGACAACGTCCCGCAGCGGCGTACCGTGCGCCAGTAGTGCCGTGATGTACTCAGTTTCCGCATCTGTCATGGCGATGGCATGCGAGAGAAGCGAGAGCGACCGTGGCGCCACACGCGACTGCCAACCGTGGCAGTGGAGAGCAAACGCAAACCACGCGAGCCGGAGCAGCCGTTCTTGCGGCTGGGACCCGTCCACGAGTCCGCTGCAACGCAGCACCTCGATGGGCGACGACGCCAGCGCCACGGCCGACAGCGCCGCGCCCACAAGCTGGTAGTCACTGTAGCTGCACCACACCAGCGCAACCGTGTGGACATGATCACGCTCCTTTCTCAGGAGCAGTTCCTGTAAGAGCCGACCGAGCGCCCGCTCGCGCGAGACGAGTGCCTGCAGATTGGCCTCGCTTGGCTCCGCACATCGCGGGGCCGTGGGCGGCGCCAACTGAACCGCGAGGCGCTCGATCGTGAGCTGCAAATGCGGAAGCGAGAGCTTTTCAACGAGTGCTAGGGAGCTCCAGTGTCTCACACGTCGCAGATTCCAAGTACTCGATGCGGTAGTCGACCACAAGTCCAAACTGAAATGGCCGCACGCCACGGCGGAACGCAGGTCGGTGTAGCGAGCGCTGCTCGCATTATCGTTCGCAGGGCCGCTGGATTGACCACCGGATCCACCCAGGCGATGGAACGGTTCGAGGACGAAGTGTCGTCCTGGAGCCATGCCGGATCCTCCGCGAGAGTGACACGCAGTGGCGGCGGAGGTGAGACAATCATGTGGGGGCGCAGCGACTGCAGCACCGCCGCCAGCACCGCACAAGAGGCGGGCGTGCCATGGAAGAATCCCCTCCAGAACGCATCGTCGTTGGGCGTCTCGGTCGCGTACCCTTGCATCGCGACGTGGGCAAACGTCGTGGGAGAGAACGCAAACAGATTCGGTCCGTTGGCGTAGGCAGCGTCGTCATAGTCCATTGCAGGCAGCGGCCCAAGCATTGCCATCAGTTGTTCGTCCTCAGTGTAGTCGTCCTGCTCATCACTGGCGTTGTCGAAGCCATCGGAATAACTCAACATAGTAACGACACGCTACCAGAACTCTTGGTGCATCGCCACGTCCGTTCCGTGGCAGCAGCTCACGGTGTGGAGCACGGCAAGCGTGAGTCGCGTGCGCGCACCAAGCCGTTGGCTTTGCTGTGTAGTGAGCCACGGAGAGGGGCTCCTGTGAACGATCAGCGGCGTCGTGCCAGAGGCCGTGGCGCTGATGATTCGAGACGAACCACTCGGCCGTGCGCGTGATGCTGCTGCGGTAGCGCGTCAGCAGCGCCCACGCCTCGCCTTTGGTCAGCATGACTACTGGAAAGACAGTGGCAGTTGGCGAGGATCTGGGGGGGGGGGGGGGGG
>JAADWA010000117.1:0-53153 GCA_023335935.1 Pythium phragmiticola
AGAGAGAGAGAGAGAGAGAGAGAGAGAGAGAGAGTCCTTTTTGAGTGGCGACGCGAACATACGAAGCGCAAGCCTTGGCTATTGGTGGGTCAGTCAGTCCGTTTCTGCCGCGTCTAATTTTACGCGGTTGGCGTAGCTTTAGGTCTTCGGCTCACTGACAATGTTGGTTATTGACCACCAGAGAGCCTCATCGCCGACGGAAGGTCTGCACTCACCCATCGATCACAGGCAGTCAACAAGAGACGGATCGCGATGGCGCTCAAGAGCTACCATCCAGAGACACTCAATGGTTTGTGAAGCACAGACACATTCAGAGGCAGCAAGATACAGAGTCTGACGCGACGCAACTCTGTAGACAACTGGTTTGAGGAGCGCGCCGAGCCGCTAAACGGTGTCCTTCCGAACGATGGCATGGTGCGTAGGAGTCCGTTCACTGATGGAGAGGGTTTCTGACAAGCCATGACATTTTTCCTACAGAAAGAGTACTCGACCACCACGAAGGCCGAACTCACAGGCGCCAAACCACTCGTACCGGTGCGTGGGATTTAGAAAAGTACCGACATGTATACCAGTTTTGACTCACTTGTGTCTGGCGTCTCCAGCGCACTAATCCTCGAATGGTGAACGAGCGGAGTCTGGGCCAGGCATTGCTGCAGAGTGCTGGTGCCGACATCAGCCACGGGTTTCGGTCCTCGATACCGCGCCCAAATGCGGACCAAGAGCGACGATATCTGGAGACAACACACCGCGCGGCGTTTGGCACACCTTGCACCTCCATTGCCTTCCAACGCCAGGCATACCAATTCATCCCAGCAGGCGGAGAAGCCGGACGACCCACCGAGCGCGGAAAGTCGACGTCTGGAACCATGGGCGAGGTCTACCGGACCAGCGCTGAGCCACAGAAAGATACAGCGTCGCAGAGGTCGTGGCTCAACTCCCTTGACCCGATGATCGTCGTTAAGACCAAGAGTCCCCTATCGAACAATACCCCGCATGTCACCCCTACCAACGACGCGCAGCCAACGCAACAATACTTTGGGCGGAAAAACAGTTCCATTACGAACGTGCCTCTCCTCCACCAAGGAGTATTCACTGATGATTAAGCTCGTCGCCGAGTTTTAACTCTGTGTTAAGCAGAGGCGGTAGCATTCCTACAGATACATCAATATTCGACCACCATCAGTATACAGTACTTTCCCAACAAAGTAGTGTCAAACGTACCAGGAACTCCTCGTCCGTCATCGCCTGGAGATCATCGTCGTCAATTGCGCCCAAACGCTTAGATTGACCCTTTACCGACACCTCGGCATCCGCGGCGCTACCTTCCTCGGTCTCACACCATTCCCACTCGACGTCTTCGAGCTCTTCGTCGTCAGCTTCGCCGTTCATCTCCGCCTCCCAGCCCTGGTGGTCCACCTCGACCTCAAACTCGTCATTGTCTTTATTTTCGTCGTTGTACCGCTCGAGCTCCGCAAGGTAGGCGGCCTTGAACGCATCTTGGCGTTGCTCCTCAGTCATTTCGCTGTCCACCATATCCGCCATACTGTGTCTGGGGACCTCGACCGCTGCGACGGCCTCCTGATCAGCCAACAGCATCGCGTTCTGGTGCTTCGCTGCGAGGTGACCACTGATCGAACTTCCCTGCAAGAACTCGGGGAGAGCACGAGGCGCCTTCACTGGTCGACTCGCAGCGTCATCCTCCTTTTGCGAGCAATGGTCCAATGAGCTTTTGTGATCGACCCACAACATGAGAAGGCTAAGGGCGTACCGGTTTCCGTTTGCGATCCATGAGGTACTCGTCTTCGCCTTGATCATTCCCCGCAATGTCGACGACAATTTCGCGTTCCTGCGACAACAAGTACAAGGTGAGTACGCGCGCTCTTGAAGAAGGTTTCCGAGCAGCAAGCGTTACCTGGCCGTATGGGTATAAATATGATTGCGTATTCTTCTCGTCCCCACCGCTCTTACCTCCACCGGCTCCGCCTCCTCCGCCTCCGCCAGTGCCCCCCGCACGGCCTCCGTTTGCACCCTTCGCTTCGCGTGCGCTTTTGCCCCCTAGACCAGCGGCTCGATTCTCACTTGGCAGGTTGCTTCATAACACAAAAAAATCTTTCTCAGTGCGTGCGGTTTCCCGACTGGATGGCGATTGCAGATGCCAACGTACGTGGGCAGTGTGTTGCCTTCGCGCATGTACGCGTTGATGCGGCTGAGGACCTCAAAAATACCATCGTGCATGCCCACTTGCTTGTTCATTTGGTCTTTGAGCTAGTACGAGGGGATGGAGACACAACCGCGTCAGTCAGCACTTCACAGTGGATACCCGTGCCGGTGGTCGCGTACCTTGCGCTGCAAGTTCTGGATCTTCGCGAGACGGTCATTGTTGTCACACTCGAGCAGCACTTCATTGCAGTGGCCGCAATGGAAATGGTGCTGGCCGGGCATGAGCAGCCGCTGCGCCTCGAGCGCCGTGTACTCGCGGCCACAGTCGGGGTTTTTGCACTGGTACGTCTGGCGCTCGATCTCCAGCTTCTCGCTTTCTTTCAGGTGTTCCTGCATGATGTAGAGGCGGTACTGTACGACTTCCACGAAGTATTTGTAGTCGATGTACCAGTACGACGTCGACGAGCTGCCTCCGACGCGCTTGTCGTTCAGCACCTCTCTGTGACAGACACGAGCTCCTTGGTTAGTTCCCCACTGGCGTACCAAGACGCGCTGCCTCCACAAACGCACTCGCAGACGAGGTGGTCTTGATGGAGCTCGTTCATGATCTTGCGCAGCTGGCGCGTCTGCAGATTCACGGCGCTGCCCATCTCGTCGTCCTTGAGGAACTTTTCGCGGATTAACGCCTGGAGAACGACGACATGCTCGTCCGCGTAGAACGCGCTACAGCAAAGGGCCAGAAAGGACCAACGGGAGCCACGCGTTAATACAGTGGATACCTGGCTATACTACGGAGGCAGCAGCACAGCGCTCACCGCCCTACGAGGTTCACGAGCTTCTCCACGAGTCCCGCCATCGCTCTCGCGTCGTCGCTTGCGGCACGCAGGCGGTGAACAAAGAGGACTGAGTTTCAAAAAGCCGGAAAGCCCTCAATAACCGATTTTACGTTCTTATCAGTCGGGTTGTACACCTGTTACGAACACACCCAATGCAGTGTTCATAACGGACCTGACCTACGTCAGCAACTTCGCATGGACTTCCCCGAGGCCCTTGAAGTACTTGACGGTCTTGACGCGCAGCTCCATCGTGGCATCTTCGTCGCATACTATGTACATCAGTGAGGTCAATTAGCTCTCCCAATCACTTTACTCCTCCCACAGAGCAAGGAATAGCTGTCGCACCGATGCAGGCCTTGGCATGGAGCTGGATCATCGACACGGTCCACATGTGGTTCACGCCCTCTTCCACCACTTTGTACAGCGCGTAGGACTTGGCGATGCCAGTGATGATGATCAACACCTCCCGCGCATCCATGACGGTGCCCACGCCCACAGTGAGCGCCATTTTCGGCACAAGCGCAATGTCGTTGTTGAAGAATCGCGAGTTGGCGATGATGGTGTCGTAGGCCTATACGCATTGCAATGGTGAGTCCGCCCGCCTGAGGGCTTCCACTTGGGACAACCAACAGCGTCACACACCAGCGTCTTCACGCGCGTACGCGACGAGAGCGACGAGCCTGGTTCGTTGAATGCGATGTGGCCGTCGGGACCGATGCCACCCAAAAAGAGTTCGATACCGCCGGCCGCTTGAATCTTCCGCTCGTACTGAGAAATGAACCCAACGACACTTAGCACTTTACCATCAGAGTTGAGTGGCGATTGCTGCAGCGCCGTACCTCTTCGCATTCCTTCTCCAGATCGGGCGCGTTTCCGTTGAGGATGTGGACATTCTCCCGCCTAGTCGCCCACCACACACGAGGAGTTACGCGAAGCTCCTCTGAACTCCACTGCAGTATTGACAGAGGACTCACTTGATGTTGATATGCTGGAAAAAGTTCTCCCACATGAACGAGTGGTAGCTCTCTGGGTGGTCTTCCGGCAGCGCCACGTACTCGTCCATATTGAAGGTCACCACATGCTCGAAGCTACATACATACTCCAGTCAACATGTCTCAGAACGTACCCCCCCCCATCTCATACACACCGACCTCAGTTTGCCAGCGCGATGGAACGCGATGAGCTTCTTGTACGTGAGCAGCGGAGAGCTGCCCGTGGGCAGGCCCAGCACAAAGGGCTTGGCGGCCGTCGGCGCAAAGTCGTTGATACGCTTGCGCACATACTCGGCCACCCAGCGCGCCACTTGGTCGGCGTTCTCTTCGATGATCAGGCGCATGTTCCCTGCCGCGTCTGTGTTCCTCCACGTGGAAATCCCAATGATTCGTCGGGGGAGAGGTCGCTTGAGGGGTCCCTTCAGACTGATGACTGACTGCGGCGAAGTCAGTCAGTCAGTCGGCGGCGGAGAACTTCCTCCACGAATCAAAGGCGAACTGCCGGCAGTTGGAAACGGAAATGCCGCGCGTAATCAAATTCGAGAATGTGCGCGTGCTGCGCGATGGCCAACTGCAGGACACGGATCTCTGGGTGGAGGACGGCAAGGTCATCGACCCGGCGACCCGCTTCTGGCGCGCGCGCAGCGACGCCGACCACGCGCCAGACGAGGTCGTCGATGGCCGCGGCTGCATCGCGTCGCCCGGATTCATCGACGTGCAGCTCAACGGCGGCTTTGGCTTTGACTTTTCCAACCCGACGACGCAAGAGCGCGACGTGCTCTTGGTGCGCCAGCAGCTCGTGGCGACGGGCGTCACGGCCTTCTGTCCGACGCTCGTGTCGTCGTCCGCGGCCGTGTATGCGCAGATCATGAGTCGGTATGCGCCGACGACCGACGGCGCCGAGTGCAAGGCCGCCAACATCATGGGCATCCACCTCGAAGGGCCCTTCATCAACGTTGAGCGAAAGGGCGCCCATGACGAGAACGTGCTGCTCGCGCCCGTGGACGGGTTGCAGTCCCTCGAAGACCGCTACGGGTCGCTGGAGCACGTGCGCATCATCACGCTCGCGCCAGAGCTGCCCGGTGCTTCTGAGGCGATCCGTGCGCTGAACGCCAGGGGCATTGTCGTGTCGGGTGGCCACTCGCAGGCCAACATCGCCACTGCCACGGACGCCGTCGAGTGCGGCCTCACCATGCTCACGTACGTATTCTGGATGCGGGCAGTCGCTAGAACGATACCTGACTGACACTTCCACTGCTGTTCAACAGCCACGTCTTCAACGCTATGGGACCATTCCACCACCGCGACCCCGGACTTATTGGTCTCTTGGGGCTCACACACAAGCGCCCTTTCTACGGTCTTATTCTCGACGGCGTGCATTCGCACCACACGTCGGCACGCATCATCCGCACGTGCCACCCCGAGGGACTCGTGCTCGTGACGGACGGCATGGCCGGCACGGGACTTCCCCCGGGTGAGTACGATCTCGCTGGCCGTGCGGTCGTCGTGACGAAAGACGGCGCGTTCATCAAGGGCACCAACACGATCGCCGGCAGCAACGTCACGCTCGACTCGTGTGTGCGGACGCTCATCGAGTACACCGGCTGCTCCATGGTCGACGCCCTGGAAGGCGCGACTCTGCACCCGGCCCAAGTGCTGGGCATCGAGACCCACAAGGGCACGCTCGCCTTTGGCGCCGACGCCGACGTCGTGTTGTTGGACGAGCAGCTCCGTGTGCAGCGCACGTACATTGGGGGTGAGCTCGTCTTTGACAACTTTTAGATGCAACTCTTTCTCTTTCTAATGCATACAGTACCATCACCACACAAAGTGGTGGTGGTCGGCCTCGTCGGCCTGGTCCACAACGTTCTCGTCCTCGGCGTGCTTGATGTGGCGCGCCGGCTGCGAGCGCCACATTACCTGGCGCCCCCTGCGCTTCTTGGGCGCCTGCATGCTGCGCTCCATCGACTTTTTCATGCGCTCTTCGTACATTTTCTGCTGCTGCGAGATGCGCTCCTGCCGCACGCGCTCGCGCCGCTCTTTCTCCTTCTCCTTCTCGGCACGCGCAACGTACTCCTCGGGCATTTGGTCAATTGCGCTCAGCAAGTCCTCGAGCCGCGCCTCGAGATCCGTGAGCATGTAGAGCGTCGACGAGTTGCTCTCGGCTTCAAAGCCGCACCGCTTGTACACGTCCAGCACGCGGTCGTGGAGCTCCTGGAGCATGCGTTCCTGGGCATTTTCGCTAGTCGCGCTCTGCGAGCGTAGCTTGAGCTGACTGGCCTTGCTCTCTTCGACGCTGATCTGCTGCTGTAGCTCGTCAATGTTGCTCTTGAGACTCTGTGTCTTGCGGTCCATCGTCTTTTTCGTTTCGCGGTAGCTTTGCTTGAGTTCTTCGAGCGTCTGCTCCGTCTCTTGGCTGTTCTGGATAAGAAACAAATTGCTCTCTTCGAGCGCCGTGAAAATGTCGAGCAGCTGCTGCGGATGCTGGAAATACATGGGGATCTCCTCGCCGCTGCTCGTCACCGCCATGTTGTCTAGATTAGGTACGGGCGGCACCACAATCTCTTTCGCGCCGCGAGTCTTTTCCTTGTCTCCGGGCTTCCTTTTGCCACCGGGTTTCGCGTCTTTCTCGGGTCTATCTCTCTCCGCACGCTCGCGCTCTTCAATCTCCGCAAGCACACGGGCCTTCTGCTCTTCCCACTCGGCGAGGATCTTGTCCTTGCGCTTCTGCAGCCGCGCCTTCTGACGCATTCGTTTCGTTTCCAGCTGCTCGGCCTCGTACTCTGGCGGTGTGAGCTCGTCCAGAAATGCCTTGTACTGCACACAGTCCTGGAGCTGCTCGCTGAGCTTGCTCATCTCGCTCTGCACCGCCTGGATCTGCTGGTTCAGCTTCTTGATCTCCTGCACCTTGTCGGCCTTGGCCTTGGTCTCTTTCTCGGCGCGCTTGATCGCTTCGTGGGCTTTCTTGTCGTTTTCTTTCAAGAAGGTATCGAACCGCACGGCGTCTTCCTCGAGCATCAGCTCGCTCTTCTTGAGCGCCTCTTCTTTGAGCTGCGCCTTCTCCTCTAGCTTGCGGATCTCTTCGCGCTTGGTATCGAGCGACATTTGCACAAGAAACATCTCGCGCTTCTTGGCGATGAAGTCGGCCATGTTCTCTTTCTCTCGCAGCCGGTCGTTCGAGATGGCGGCGGTGGCAGCTGCCACGAGCCCGCGCGTCTGGCGCGACTGAGACGACGTGTAGCCACTCGGCACATCGCCTGGCTATACCATTATACGATAACAAAACAAGCGAACTGTCAGCGACGCAGAGACGTCTATATTGTGATGAAGAGACACAGGCCGTCGCCGTACAGGGTCCTCAGAGCGGAGCCGACGGATGTTGCCGATGGTCGACGACGTCGTGGTCTTGTCGTAGATCTTGAGGCTGGCGTTGCGGCGGCGCTCGTCGTCCTTGCGCTGCCGCTCCGACTCGCGCATGCGGAAGACCTCCTCATCCGTCGGAAGGCTGAAGGGATTCGTCTCCATGGTCACTGCGTGTGCGGCAATGCTTGTGGCCGCCCAAGGCGGTCGCGCTGTTTCTCCACCATATCTATTCCGGGCGCTTCAACTTGGGGCATCCGCTATTATACGGATAAACGAAACGTATACTGTGTCTACTCGTGTGGCTTCAACGACGAGCTCATTTTATCTGCTGACACGATGATGGAGCCACTGGACAGCCCAGACCGCGGCGGCGCGGCGTCCCCACCCCTGCAATCACCACCCGTCCCACAGACGATAGTGGACCCACCGGGGGCTGCGCCCGCAAAGACGGCCGCTGCCACGGAGCGCGACATGCTCTTCTTCCGCCGCCCAGACCTCAACGCGCGCCAGCTCTTCTTCCAACGCGATGGCAGCCAGCCACGGCGGGGCCGCGATTCGTCTTCAGATACAGACAGTGCCGTGCCTGTGCAACTCATTGGTGCCGATGGACGATCGCACATTGGCATGCCCGCGTCGGCGACGGCAGTGCGACGTTTCAATGAAGTCACTGTCACTTCACAGGACGCGCGGCGAGACGGACGGCTCTCTCGGGTTCGGTAGATATTTGGACCCAGCAGAGGAGTGGGGTTTGCGTATTCACTGATCTGTCGTTGTTGGACGGCGCGGTAGCTTGTCGTGACGAGTGAGGTGCTCAGCGATCCATTGACCAAGCGTCGTTTGCGCCACTTCAAGGTGCGCTTGCGAAGCTGTGTGAAGAGCACCGTGTGAGGAGAACCCTTCTGGGCTGACGCAGGATACGGATCTTAAACTACACAGCGCTTATTCGTCGGCGCAGCAATCGCCAACATCGTCCTCACGATCTTGCTCCTTTTTCCCAGTGATAGCGGTGGGACTGCCTGTGAGAATGCCGACGGACCATCGCTAACGACTGCACCGCTTCTCTGACGTAGATGCATGGTTCTACGTGGATGGATTCGAGTCTACAGTTGGCCCAGCCCACGTACAGAGATTGAAGACCAACCGCGCAGCGCTCCTTGTCCTCGCGATTGCCGCCAACGCTGTTGGGAGTACTGCAGCGGTGATGGAGAGCGAGCGTTTGCTCACCGTGTACATCTTCGGTGAGTGCTGTTGTCTTCGTGGCCAGACCTGCTGTTGAGTGACTTAGTGGTGGAGGTGGTTAAAAACAGGAATAGTGATGAGCGACCTATGGACGCTGACCATGCTGCTGCCTCACCCGTTCTACTTGCTCCGACTGCTTTTCGACGTATTGCTCCTCCTACTTGCGGGGGAAGCTCGCTCGTATCTGGTACGTGGTATCTCTTGTATCACATGACACTATAACTGACGCTGCCTATCATGACCACGCAGACTCAGCCGTGGATCGTGACCAACTTTCACCGCCTCCGGTATTGAGTTTTCAATGTGAGCGGCCAACTGCCGTCGAAATGACTGGGCAACGTCTACAAGCAGTAGCGTTGACTGTTTCGTTTCGACATACTAGTACCTGAACAAC
Organism: Pythium phragmiticola; assembly: GCA_023335935.1. Lineage (NCBI taxonomy): Eukaryota > Oomycota > Peronosporomycetes > Pythiales > Pythiaceae > Pythium > Pythium phragmiticola. The sequence continues at coordinate 8,985 of JAADWA010000117.1, forward strand.
TGTGCATGAACGAGCGGAGGAGCAACAAAAAGCCTGGTTTCATGTTTCCGTGTGAGGCAATGCGATGGAAGACGACGCCTGGCTCAACCCCCATTTAATTTGCCACGTCCACCTTCGCAATGCTGTCACTGTGGGTAGTGCTGCGCAGATCAAACCGCTCTTCCTTGTACCCGTACTGCGTGGGCGTGAGTTTGATGACGGTGTGGAGGGGGATACTCATCTCCAGTCCCTCCGACACGTTGCGGCCGAGCAAGTAACCGTACAGCACTTGGAGGTTGAGAATATGCGAGACGATAAGCACGGGCTTGCGCTGGCGCTCCACCTCCACAACGAACGAAGACAGCCTCTGTTACACATCCGCATACGAAGTGAGTTCCACACATCCGCATCCGCCATATACTACCACGTTGCGAGAGCGACGTACCCGCACGAGATCACCAATCGATTCGCCTCCGTGCAGGCGGTAGTTCATGGGGTCTCGACTGAAATCGCCCCAGTTGCTACTCATGCGGTCTCTGATATCGGCAACCGACATGTTCGCAAACACACCTGAGAATGGAACCGTCAGCACAGAGTCACTGCCATCGGTTCATTTCGAAAAGCTCCTTCGTACCAGCGTCGACAATGTTGAGCGCGCTCACTGGGCGAAAGTCAAGGCCAAGGGGAGCGATCGTGCGCATCGCCCGTGGTGCGGTACTATGAGTCCGGTTCGTCATGGAATTTTGATGAGCTCACGTGAGAATTTCCAAAGCTCCGTTCACATCGCCTCACCTGGAGTATACGCGAAGCTGCTTCAGCGCTTTCGCCGCCGTAGTATCGCCAGTCCGGGTCTCGCGAACGAGCAGCTCTTTCAGACGTGAGGAAAAGATCTGGCCGTCGTCATCGAGACTGCTCTTGCTGGCACTCTCCTCCAGAAGCGTGCCCAGTTCTCGGGACGAGGTCGAGTCAGGCTCTTTCGCGAAGTGCGCGGGACGACAAATGTAGATCGGTCGGTCGCTACAGTCAGACGACGCGTGAGCAAAATGAACGAGACATGAACGAGAAACTCTTCGCACAGGATGTGGATGCTCATCAAGAAGGGCACGAGCAGGTGGGCCATGTTGCCGTAGATGCGGTTGCAGATGACCTTGGACTGCATGTTGATGAGCTTGATGTAGCTCAGTTCATCGCTCTCGATCGTCTCGTAGACCGACTCGTACTTGTGGATGCGCATGCTGCCAAAATGGGCGGTCGTAACGTTATGAGACGCGTTGGGGAGTGGGTCCGTCGCACGTACCGTAGATCGGCCATCGCGTCCTCCAGGGCCATCTCCTTGTAGTCGGGGGAGTTGGTCACTTTCTGCATAAAGTTGCTTTCCAGCACTTGGGCGTCGTTGCAGATGCTCTCCACAAAGATCACGTGCACGTCGGGCGAGAACTCGCGACAGGTTTCCAGCACGATGGCGCGGCGGTCGCGCGTTGTGTTGGTGGCGTCAAAGATCGCGACCTCACCACCACTTTCGAGCCATTCGAGCGCCGACCGCAGCGCGCTGGCCGCGAGCTCCTCTCGCTGCTGCTTGGCGGACGCATTGTTGGCGTCGAAAAAGTCAAAATTCTGTTTGCCCGCCGTGAGCTTTCGGCGGAGCGAGCCGACGTTGAAGATGTCGGCGCGGACACCCAGCCTTGAACGTGGCAGCAGGATCAATCAGTCGTACACTCGGACGTATGTGTGCATAGAGCAGACAAGAAGACAGAGAGCATGGACTAGTCGTACCACAGCAGAAAGTTTGTGATCTTGTGCGAAATGAACGATTTCCCTCTGGCCATGTAATGCCACGCGACCGTATCGGTGAGACGACGGCGACCACACGACAACAGTGAACAAAAACGCAGCGCAGCACACACCTCGCCGGCAGTCCGACCATGACGAGCACGACTTTTTCGTCGTTAAAGACCTCTCGGCCAGGCGGTTCATCGCCGGCACCGAGAGAAACGCCCCGCGAGAGGCGGCGCATGGTGCGAAAGATTCGCTTGCGGAAAGAGGGATCTCATGGGACTCAGATCTCTCATCCTCCTGGACTCAGACAGAAATTAAGCGTACTGTGTCCGCTGAAGCTATAGATCCACTGACTCGATCTGGCGTATGGTTGCTCGAAGGTTGCGCGAAAGTCGCACATAAGTGGCAGAGGACCATGGAGTCGGGCCTTTTAATAGCGCCTTGTGATTGGCTAAAAGTGCGTTGCGGGTCGGTCTCGGGGGGAAAAGGAGCAGACAACGAGCGAAGCCCGTTGACTGGGAAGCCGGTCGGCCAGTACAGCGCAGCGGCACTCGCGTCGAAGAGTGTCCGTCGCCCCCTCCGCCCTTCGCCGACGGCCCCCCACGCGAAGCCGATCGGAAGTCCCCCGCCGCCCCCGCGCCGTCGCTGTCCACCACCACGACTCCGCTCGCGTAGAGGGAGTCGGAAGGAAAAGCACGAGGAGCCAGTCGCGGGCAAAGCGCGCGGAACGTGCTTTTGTCCATCGATCACACAACAAGCCGGACCGCGAGCGCGGGACGAAACGACCCGTGAGCACAGCGCGCGTGCCTCTCTCTCTTGATGTACGCGACGACGTCCCAGGCGCCGGCAGCCAGTGCGGCGGCCGCGGCCCCGGCCACGGGCGACAACGCGCGACCAATGACAAATGAAGAGCTGGTCGCCCACCAACTGGACCTCCACCGTCGCATTCAGCAGCAAATGCAGCTCCAGATGGAGATGAGCATGCAGCTCGGGCAGCGCCAGTCGCTGACTGCTTCGATCGCCAAAGTCGAGCCGGACCTCGGCGACAACGTCTTTGACATGCTCGACGATCTCATCATGGTCTCGAACGACCGCAAGTCGCTGTCCAAGAACCCGATCGAAGTGGACCACGACCACGACCCGACGGCCGGCCGCGACAGCCTGGCCGACATCATGGAGTCGCTCGACATGGACCTCGACGACTTCGAGCTCGGCCCCATCAACTCGACGAGCGACAGCGTCTCGGACTCGCGCCTCTTCGACTCGCCGCTCGACGAAGAGCGCGAATCGTTTGACGACCCTGACTTTGAGCTGGACGACGACCTCGACGGCACGCCGAGCGACGCGCTGGACCACGGCATCGACGACGACGACGATGGCGACATCGAGATCAGCGCCGACTCGCCGTTCCGCGTGTCGAGGGACCCGAACGAGCACGCGATTGCCGATATGGGCGGCGGCCGCAGCCGCCTCTCCTCGACCGATATGATCGCGTCCATGGCGAGCAGCATGAGCAGCATGTCGCAGAACACGGCCGGGAACTTGTGTACCGTGGTCTGGGAAGGGGGGCTGCTGGGGCTGCGGCTGCGCATGTCGCAGTCGCGCCTGCTCCCGGCCGTGTCCAAGCTCACGGGGCGCAGCTCCATTTTCGGCATCCATCTCGTGGACGTGGGCGACTTGCTGCTCGAGATCGGCGGGCGGTCGACGCGCGACATGGAGTTTATTGACGCGATCAAGTACCTCAAGGAAGTGCAAAAGCCCTGCAAGCTCGTGTTCCGCCGCGTGCACTCGGATCCCATGGCGGTCAAACCCATTCAGCCGCCTGTGAAGAGTGCACTGGCGCTCAAGCTGTCGAAGAAATTCGAAGAGCTCACGGCCGCGGAAGAAGAAAAAACGCCGTCCGCTCCGCTTGTCAAGATGGACGAAAAGTACGAGATCAAGTGGCTCGACGGCCCCCTGGGCATCAGTTTGATCGCGAGCAAGGACGCGCCGTACCCGCTCGTGACGCGCATCACGGGAAAGAACCGGTCGCCGCAAGTGCAGGACGTGCAGCCCGGCCACTACCTGGTCCAGATCGGCACGTACAATACCGCGGATGGCAATTTCAACACGGCCATCAAGTACCTACAGAAAGTGAGCAAACCCGTGTCGCTCTTCTTTTGCCCGAGCAACAAGAAGGTGTCGGCGCGGCCCGACGCCTCCATGGATGAGTACGACCACGTGTGGGAGAAGAAGCAGCCGCTCTGCTTCACGGTGCGACCCGATGAGAAGGGGCGCATGGTGGTCGCCGACGTGGGCAGCGCCAAGTCGGTCAAGCTTAAGCCCAAGGGCCCGCCAGGGTCCAACACCTCAGTGGGCTCGGGCGACGTAATCACGTGGATCAATGACGAAAGCACAGGTGATCTCTCGTTCCACGAAGCGCTGCTCAAGCTGCGGACCGCCAAGCGCCCGCTGGTGATTCGATTCAAGAACGCGCCACCAGAGCCGCCCGTCGAAGTGCGCGCGCCCGTACCCGCGCCCGTGCCCGTGCCGCCGCCGCCGCCGCCCGCCCCAGTCGTGATCGCGCCTGTGACTAACGAATCGTCCACGTCGCAGCCGGGCGGCAAGCCCCCGGGCCGTTTTAATCCGCTCAAGAAGATTGCCGCGTACGCGAAAGAGAACTCGCTCAATGCACTGAACCAGCGCAATCACGCCGGCTCCAATGGCGAGCTCAAGAAGACGTCGCCGGGGCTGCCTGTCAACAAGAAGAGTATCTTGTCGGCGAGCGACGTGGACGCGCGCAACGACCACCACCACCACCTGCTACCGACCAAGTCGGCCGCGACGATCCACCACGCGACGACGTCCAATACGCACCACTCGAGTTCGAGCCGAGAGACCGATTCCCACAGTTACCACCACCCGACGACGGCGAACGGAGGAGAGGCAGCGAACGACTCACGGCGGACTGACCCCCCACCGCAAGCACCCACGTCTTCAAAGCTTATTAACTTGGACTTGTTTCCCGGGCTCCGCAAGCCGCTGGCGGGCAGATCTGGGAGCGATCCCAGCCTACCCACGTCGAGTGCTGGTGCCGCTGACAACCACGCACCGCCGCCTACCCGGATGGGGCGAAACTCGGGTGGACGGCAGGTGGAGCACCCGCCTCTGCCGCCCCCGCCCCCACCGCCAGCCGCGCCGACGCCGCACGACGACGGCTATCGATCCAACCACACGCCGTCGTCGGCGTCGACCACATCGACGGTCTCGTCCTCGTCGTCCTCGTCTTCTCCGCCGGACCGTCCGGATGAATACGAAGTGATCTGGCCCGAAGGCACAGCTCTGGGACTGACGCTGCGCGTGCACCCGACCACGCGGTTTCCCGTCGTCGCGCGCGTCACGGGCACGAGCAACCTCAAGAATATTGAGCACGTCACGCCCGGCGACGTGCTGTTCCAAGCCAACGGCGCCTTCATTGTGCCGCAGCCCAAGTTTAAGCAGACGCTGGAGAACCTGTCGCGCCTCCCCAAGCCGGCCGTGCTGCGCTTCCGGCGCGGGGTGCCCGCCGCGAGTCCGTCGTCGTCGACGGGGTCCGTGGGCCGTACCGACGACAACGACCGCTTGCTGCCGCGCGTGCCGTCGTCTCTGCGCGACCACGAGTACGAACTGATTTGGCGAGAAAACTCGAACTTGGGCTTGGTCTTCAGCTCGGACGGCGACGTGCCGCGCGTGTCCAAGGTGGACCCCGAGTCGGGCGGGCCCAACGTCGCCGTCGTGTCGGTGGGCGACACGCTCACGTGCATCGGCCCCATGGAGATCGGCGGCTCGTCGTTCCACTCGTCCATGGCGACCCTCCGCGCCGTCAAGCGACCGGTCGTGCTGCGCTTCCAGCGGAACGCACCGTGACGACGGTAGGTAGGGAGGGACTGGAGATCGTGGTGGGGTGGCTTTGTTTCCGTGCCATATAGAGAAAGAAAAGGTAATGCACCAGCGGTAGGGGGACGATGTGCGGCCCGAAGCACACGACCAGCGCGCATGGAGTAGTACGTCCATACATACTTTAGTACGTAGTCCACACTCACCTTCAGCGGATAAAATGTAATAATTAGTGTTTGGTCGCTGCGGATAAGAGGTACTGCATAGTCCTGTCGTAGATCCAAATCCATTCATTCGTTCTTCACGAGGAAAGTCCGTCCTCTCCTGACCTAATGTAGTAAATGCACGCGACGCTAGTACATGCTTGTGGGGGACGAGTTCATGCGGTCAAACTTGGCGGCGAGCGCCTGCTTCTTGGTGAGGATCTCGTTGCGCGCATTGTGGAGGTCGTTGCGCACGTCCGTGACGTTAATGGCGTCCATGAAGTTGGAGAGTAGCGGCGCCTTGACGTTGGACGACGGCACGGCGCCCGAGGCCGAGGCCGGCACCAGAAAGTCTTCAATGGCGAACGCGTAGTGGTGCGCGACCGCAAACATGAGCATCTCGACGCAGATGATAAAGTCGTTGAGCGCCGACGCGATCTTGGGCGCGTCCCAGCAGTTGGGGCAGCCGATGCCCCACTTCTCCGAGATGACGCCCACGGTCTCGAGCACGCTGATCATGAGCGACTGCCAGTACGTGAAGAAGATGATGGCCTTGATGGCGAGGAACTTTGGCAGCGGCCGCACGGGGCCGAGCTCTTCTTTCGTGCCGAGAAAGAAGAGCACGAGGCAGTAGAGCGCCCACGTCTGCGAGATGGTGAGGATGAACGAGACGTAGCCGTAGTAGACAAACGGGTTGAGGAAGTCGCCCTCGCCGTAGACGCCCGCGAGGCTCGTAAAGAGCACGACGATCGACATGAGGATCTTGGTCGGAATGTACTGGAGAATGCCAATGGTCGTGAGCCGCACGAACTTGGGCCCCATGGACCACGGCCGCATGCAGCAGAAGGGCGTGACGTGGGCAATCGTGGGCTTGGAGCGCAGCGTGCTCGCGAGCACCGACTGGCCGCCGAGGTACTCGATGAGGAAGCAGTGGAACGAGTAGAGCGCGAAGGCCTCGTAGCAGTCGCGGATCGTCTCGAATAGCAGCTTCTGCTCGTTGAAGACGAGCGCGAGGTACGACGTGAGCGCGTAGATGGGCACCATCATGAGGATGCGGATCACGTGCTTGCGGATCTCGGGCGACGGGTTGTAGAGCAGGTGCGTCCAGATGAGCCAGCCCGAGAGGATGATGGACAGCAGCGTGAACGCGCCCGAGACGGCGTACGCCAGCGTCTCGATCTGCATGGCGCGGTCCGGAGGAGAGACGACTTCAGGCGGTTTGGTGTTGGGTCCGCTTGCACGAAGAGAATGAGAAAGCAGATACAGGCTTCTATACCGGCGGGAGACGGTAGACATGGACAGATGATACACTACAACGCGATAAGAACAGAAACATAGCAGATGTTTTCAAACACATTTCAAAGGTGATTGCACATAACAGCAAGCGCAAGGGAGTTCTTAACGCCGACTGCTGCCACTGCTCTTGCTCTTGCTGCTCGACTTGCCGTTGCTGCTGCTGCCGCTCTTCTTGGGCTTCTTGGAGCGGCGAAAGTCCTCGTCGTCATCTTCGTCCTCGCCGCGAGCACGCTTGTCGCTCTGCATTCGGTCAGCCACTTGGGCCTCTCGCTCGAGCTCTTCCCACGACGGGCCCTCGTCGTCGGCGTCTGACGGCTCCTCGGACTCATCTTCGGACACGATCGACGCCCAGTCCGATCCGTCTTCCGAGCCGCTCGAGTCACTGCCCGAGTCGTCGTCGTCATCGTCGTCAGAGCCCTCTCCACTGTAGTTGCTGTCCCCCTCTTCTTCATCATCGTCATCTTCGTCATCCGAACCTTCCATCTATCACACAGCAAATACCACACGGTCAGACAATGGCCCCTAACCAAACACACTGAATCACCCATTGCAACGCACCTTGAGGAACTCCCAACCGGCGGGCTTGGGCACACCGTCTTCGTCGGCGTCCAAATAGAATCGGTTGTCGGCCTTGATCGTCGCCATGATACTCTTCCAGTTCAAGTTGGCCGTGCCCGTCGTAAAGCAAATGTCAATGTCGTCGAGCCACTCCTTGATGCGTTCCAGTTCGGCCGTCGCGACGGCACTAATGCGGATCGGCATCACATCGAAGTTTTTGAAGACAAACACCACGTCAAAGTTCCGAGACGAAAACATGACGCGTTCGAAATGCACATGCTCCACTTCGTCGAGCGACACGATGAAGAACGGCATGTCTGTGAGACTCACGAGACAGTGCACGGTCGGCTGCAGTAGCACCATCTCCTTGAAGGGCGTACCCATGAACCCGAGCTCGCGGTACGGAATGTCGAACACGACTGGCTTGCCATACCGCTCGGCGACGCCCTCCATCTTGTGGCAAAACTCTTTGAAGGTCGTGTTGAGCTTCTCCCGCAACGCACGTTCACGGTTCTCTTCATCGAGCTCATCGGGATCGTACATCGATCGACGGCGGTTGTCGAGCGTCTGCGAGCCTTCAATGACTTCTGTGTAGAACTGCACGTCAATCTGCTTCTTCTTGCCAATCATGATGTGGTTCTTCAACCGGAAATGGATCAGCACGACCAGTTCCTTGTCACAAGGCTGGAACACAGCGTGCTTGATGTTCGAGTACAAGATATCGAGCTTTTGGTTCTTGTTGGTTGTGAAGCGCACGCCGTTTGAGTGGGCCTCCAGTGTGCCGTGGGTCTTCTTGCCGGTTAAGTGCGGCCGCGCCGACAAGTCAATGAGACGAGGCACACGGCGATCACGTGTGAGGATGAGATCCTCCTGCGTGACCAAATCGGATTCTTCCTGCTCACGCTGTTCACGTTGCTTGACGCGCTTCTGGAGCTCCTTGATCAAGCGGAACTGGTTGTTCAGATTGTGGGCATCGGACGATCGAAAGCCAAGCTCCTTGATGAACATCTTGTTGGGGAACTTCGTGATCGCCGCCGCCATCGCAGGGAGTACATCGCGGCCAAGCGACTGTCCCGGCACGTAGAAATTGATTCGCAGGTACGTCGCCTTTTCTTCTTCGGACTTGCTCACATTCTTGATCGTGGAAATGTGGAATGGTACGGGTACACCATTGATCGGGAGGATCACGGCCTCCGCGCGCATGTCCACCATGACCTGACGCTCACGCACTTCCGGTGGGTAGGCCTGCGGGCCTTTGTACGCCACGATATTCTTCTCGCGCCGTGTTTCATCGGCCTGACCGCTGTTTTGTTCTTCCAGTCGCCGCATGGCCTCTTCGCGCTTGCGTCGCATGAGTTCCGACTGATGGCGTTCACGGCGTTCCTGGTCGGTCTCCTTTCCTTCAAGCTGTCGTTGCTGATCACGCAGGCGAGACTGAAGCACTTGGTTCCGCGTGCCAGACAGTGATGTGTCAATGCCGCTCGAGCTCGACTTCGACTTTTCTTCCTTGGACTTCTTCTTGGTCGGCGTCGCCTCGTCCCCCTCCTTGTCGTTCCCATCGTCAATGTCGTATCGCACCTTCCCCCATGTCTTAGGGACCTTGGTGAAAAACTTGGTCTCGTCCTTTTGCACGACGACCGTGTCCGCGAGCAGCATCGAGTACGTTTCAATCTTCTTTTTCTTGCGCTGCGATTCGGGGATCGGAATGTCCTGGAACCCAAACGCCACGTTGAACGCCATGCCTTCGACAATCATGGTGGTGTTCTTGTGTGTCAGCAAATTGCACGATTCGCGGAACTCCAGACCAATACCGAAGCCCAAGTTCTTGGTCAGTTTGCTCACCAGCGCTTCATTCCGAGATGCGATAAACTTGCGGACTTTTTCGACGACCTTGGCAATGGTTTTCCCGGGCCGCAACTCCTGGATGCACATTTCATGGGCCTCGCGGAGCAGGTCATACGCCTTCTCCATGGCGCTCGTGGGGTCAATGAAGAACGTACGACCGACGTTCGAGCAATAGCCCTTGTACCGTGCCCCCAGCGAGCAGATAATGACGTCGTACTTCATCACGTCCGAATTGCTCTGCGCGCTTGGCTTGAGGTCGTACTTGCCTCCAGACTGGATAATCGGCGGGTAGCACGGCTCAATGTCGTTCGGATCGAGCGAGATCTTGATTTTCATTGGGTCCTCAAAGATCTCCTCGAGAATGGCCGAGAGCTTTTCGTGCTTGATCGCCTTCTCTTCGTCAATGATGATTTCCATCTCCTCGAGAAACTTGTTCTTGAAGATCTTGCTGGTCAGCGCACCCGCCCAGCGAATGTTCTCGATCTCTTCGTGTTCCTTGACCGTAAGCGCCAACTCAATGCCCTTGCTCACGTCGACCTGCTCGAGCTGGGACTCTTGGAGCGCCTTGTTGAACGTCGCCACGAGTTCGCCCTGCGGACTCTCCTTCGAGAGCACACCGACCTTGCTGCCGCTTGCGCGCAGTGCGTCCACGATGGTCTTGTAGTTTTCGGCGTTGTTGTCGGCCTTGTTGCGCTTCAGCAGTTCCAGTTTCACGGTGGAGTTGGCGTTGCCGTCCTGGATCGCCTCGAGCATGGCGTCTGTGCACACTCAAAACCGGTGAGAAAATCGAGCCCCCCTCACCCCATGCAATACCCGACAATGCTACACTCACACTTCTTGCCGCTCGTGAGCACAAACAGCGTCTCTGGCGTGAACACCATGATCGTCTCGGGGAACTCGACGTACCCAAGCAGGTAAATCTGGAGCACCGCCGACTTGCGGTACCCGGATTCGTCCTGCTGCGCGCGCCCCGCAGGCACGCAGAACGCAGAGACGTCGCCCCACGCGGCTTCGGCCTTGCGCTGCTTCCAGGACGCGTACAGATTCTGGAGCCGCCGGAAAAAGAGTGCACCGTCAAGCCGCGGGCCGCTCGCGGTGGCGGTGGTGGTGCTGGCGGTGGGCTCGACCTTCTCGGCCTTGACGACCACGGTCTCGCTGTTGGCGTCGGCATTTCCGTTGGCGTTGGCGTTGGCGTTAACGTTGGCGTTGGCGTCGCCGCCGCCGTTCTCGAGCTTGACCGCAACCGAGACGTCCGCCATTTCTGGTCTTTTCCGCTGGCGCCAAAATGAATGCCCGTGGGGGAGGCCACGAGCCGAAGGGAAAAACCTCAATCCCCATCCTCAAGGTTTTATCCTGTGAGTTTCCCCACCAACATTTTTTGGCGCCAACAAAGTCGTTAGTTTAGGTTTGGGTTGGTAGGATTCCGCATTTTGGGGAAGTGTGGATAACAACGCAATCGCTCTAACCATTATCTGAGCGGATCATGAGATCAGCCGCGTGGCGCCAGCGCTCGATCATGCTCTTCGCGAGCGAAGTGCCCGTCGTGAGTGCGTTGAACCCGTACCGCCAGATCGAGGAGGTCTTTTTCGCGGCCTGGAAGCGCACGCAGCCCAAGCAGCTCGCGTCGCTGCAGGACGAGCTCCACGTCGTCGTCGCCACGCCCGAGGAGAAGATGCAGGCCGTCGTCGAGCAGCTGGGCGTCGGCGAGTCGATCCGCGCGCTCGTGGAGGAGGCGGCCGCCGCCGAGACGATCGGGCGTGTCGCTCAGGCCGCTGCGCAGATCGAAAGCGCGCTGCCGGCGGCCACCCCGGCGGCCGTGAAGCAGGACGTGGTGCAGTTTGTGCAGTCGGAAATGCACAAGACCTTTGGCGCCAAGCACGAGTCGCCAGCGATTCTCGCGTACGAGGCGGAGCAGAAAGTCGAGGTCAAGGAGCGCAACGCCAAGTTCTTCAAGCGCCGCGTGGCGCGCGTCGGCAGGTACGATCTGCTCGTCGGCGGCAAGATCGACGGCCGCGCCGACGGCAAGGTCATTGAAGTCAAGAACCGCGTCTCGCGCTTCATGACGCCGCTGCCGCTCTACGACGTGGCGCAGCTGCAGACGTACCTCTTCATTCTGCGCGCGACCGACGGTGAGCTCGTGGAGCACCTGCGCAACGACCGCGAGCAGACCAAGCTCACCAAAGTGCCGTGGGATCCGGCCATGTGGGACAAGCAGATCGCGCCGTTTGTCGTGCGCTTTGGCAGTGCGCTGGCACAGTTCCTGGAAGACCGCGACGCGCAGGTGCGGTTCCTCACGGCCGATGAGCCGGCCGTGCAGAAGGAGATCATCCGCCACCACTGGATGCTGCCCATGGGCGACGTCGAGTCGGATTGAACTGTTTCGAGAGTTTAAAAACCGTTTTAAATATACGTAAAACAGCTAAGTTCCCGATGGCGCAGCTACGCGAGACCGTGCGCGCCGCCTTCGCCCACTACGATGCCGACGGCAGCGGCGCCATCGACGCCACGGAGCTGCGCAGTCTGGTCGCCGACATGGGCGGCTACCTGACCGACAAGGAGTTTGCGGCGGCACTGGCGTCCCTAGACCGCGACGGCGATGGTGCGATCGACGAAGCGGAGTTCACGGCGTGGTGGACCGCGCAGAGCGGCGACCTGGACGGCGACGGCCACGTCGGCGAGGCTGAGCGCGCGATGGAGCGCGTCGTGGCGCGCGGGCAGGACCGCTTCCGCGTAGACATCCACTCGGCCGCGTGGCGCGGCGCCGCCGACGTCGTGCAGAGACTGCTGCAGCACGACAGCCAACTTGTCCACGAAGGCGACGCGACCGAATACGGAGTAAGCTGAACCGCGTGGGGTGGGAGAGGCGATGTGGAGTTAACACCTCGATGTACGCAGGACGGCAACACGGCGCTGCACTACGCCGCGTACCAGGGCCACGCCGAGGTCTGCCAAGTGCTGGTGAGGGACTCAGTCGTTCAGATGGACCTGAACTGGTACTTTCTAATGCCTTGCGACAGCTCACTGCCGGTGCAAAGATTAACGCCGCGAACGCCTCGGGCTGCACGCCGCTCTTTCTCGCCGCGCAGCAGTGTCGCCACGCAGCCGTGACGCTTCTGCTGGATGTACATGCGCGTCGTTTGCTTGTCCTTTCCTACTCGAATCCTCACGAAGTGGTGTGTGGCTCTGTGTGCGTAAACCACAGCGCGGCGCGGACATCCGCATCGCCGAGAGACAAGTAAGCAACACTCTGTGGTTCATCCTCGTCTCGAGTGCTGACTGACGCTTCTCAGCACCACCTGACGGCCGTGGACGTCTGCTTCGACGATGTGATCCTCGCGAGCTTCCGTGCGCGTGCTGGCGGCGGTGCGTTTCGCTGACGGATGGTTCGCTGTCTGGCCTTGCTCACATGGGTGCCTGCATGTAGTACCATGGGTACCGGACGCGCCACACATAGTCGCCACGCTGGCGACCAGCATCTCTATCGAATGGTACGCACGAGATCTCGTCGCTACAATAGGGTCTTTGTGAGGATCATCCAGCGTGTACATCGCGCCAGGGCCACTCCCAAGGACAAGCACGACCAGACCGCACCGATCTCTGGGTACAAGATCCGAGCGACTGCCGTCGACACTGCCGCTGCGGCACCGCGTGCAGTGCTGGCTCTCGTCGGGGCGCTGCCGACGCGCCACATGATCGAAGGGCTCGCGCCGGAAACGACCTACACGATCCAGCTTGCGGCGATCAATCTCCACGGCATCAGTGCGTTCAGTGCACCCAGCGAACCCACTCACACACTCCCAGGTGAGTCCGTTGTCGCGTGGCTGTGGACGACCGGTAACCTTCGATGTGCGCGAATAGCCCGGACGCGACCACCGACGCAACTTCGCGCACGGCCGCTGGATGCTTCCTCCATCGAGATCACGTGGGCCAGTGATGCGACCGATGCCGTGACGCGTTTCATCGTGCAGCAGTGCGTCGACCCATACGCTGACCTCTGGAAAGTTGTCGGCAAAGTGGACGCTGCGAAGAGCGACTCACAGTGGTGAGTGCTGCTGGATCCAATAGGACGTCAAAGACTGACGGCCTCTTGTGCGTTGTGTGCTAGCCGACTCGTGGTGGCCAATCTCGTCGATGTGACCAAGTATCGGTTTCGCGTGGCCGCCGTCAGTTCCAGCGCAGGACAGGGCGACTTTAGCGCACCAGTCGAGGCGAGAACGCGTACTCTCGGCGATGACGACGCCAAGCTTGGCACACGTGCAGATTCAAAGGCACGCGTGGCTGTGCGGGATGTTGGTGCGTTCTCTGTGTGTGTGAGATGCGGTTCATGTGAGACTCTGAGTGATGATGAGCGCTGGTAGTCGGTGTGGTCCACAAGCTTCGTGCAGACGCCAAGCAGCACGCCGCCGTACGGCCTCTCGACTATCCGCCCCCCGAAAACGCAGTAGCTGGGAAGGTTGCCGTGGCAGACGCGACGCCACGTCGAGTCTCGAGAGCGAGCCGAGTCATCGGTGCAGTGAGATCTGGACGGCTCGAGAAAGAGACTGGGCCTGCTGAACCAAACGCCCACGCGGAGGTTATCACAGGAGCTGCCGGCAAGAAACCCACGGCGACGGAGAAGAACGACGACCGGCAACCACCGCTGCCTTCGCACAAAGCCTCAATGGCATCGCACGCCAGTGATTCTGAGGACGACGCGTACGTCTACTTCTCAGACAGTGAATTGGAAGAACGAGAGAACGGACAGTAAGCACCGGATAGAGTACCGTCTCCTTTGTTCCTTAACAACGAGAGTCTCTCCCTATTCTCTTACTTGGCAATGCCGTTCGAGTAGACCTGAAACTGGTCGTACTTGGTCGTGCCAAAGTGGTCGTACGCGCGTTCAATCATGTGCAGAATCGCCGGCTCCACTTTCTCTTCGGGCGTTGTGAGAAAGAGCCGCTCACGCAGCCCGGCGAGCGCCACGGCCGTCGTCGACGCGTTCCCGGCAAAGCACGGCATCTTGGAGTGGAGACTCATGACCTCGACGAGCGTGTAGATGGTGTCGGCGTGCTTGCGCGCAGCCAGCGCACCCTGAACACACAGGTCGCAGTAGTACTTGAAGAGAGGCGACTGGCGGCCGCCGAGCACGTCGCCCATCTCGGCCGTGAGCTTGAACGGTGCCGTCTCAAAGCTGAAGCTGCCGCCAGGGGCGCGACCGAGAACTAGCCAACAACAAACGCGAGTGAGTCTCGAATTGGAAGCCACGTGAACGACTGGGAGTGATCAACGCACAGAAGCCAAAGTCGATGTGGACGAGGTGGCCTTCAACGTCGAGCATGATGTTGCCGTTATGGCGGTCCTTGATGGACAGGATATAGCACACGATCGAATATGCGGCTGTGCCATGAAGGTTGTCAGTCAATTGCTACGAGTCCGGGGGATCAAGAGGGCTGTGTACCCAGACTGTGTGTGAAGTTGAGCTCAGCCTGGCGCAAGAACTCGGCGCCGTCATCGCCGCCGTAGAGCTGCTCAAAGTGGGTGCGCAAGTTCTTAAAGCCGGGCGACTTCTTGATGCAGTCGAGCGACGTGGCGTTGCGCACGACCTCGATGAGGCCCGTGCTCGCGCCCGTGGAGAGAATGCGGTACGGGTGAAGCCGCAGCGGCAGCGACTCGCTACGGAAGATGCGGTCGAAATACGAAATGAGCTGCATGACTAGCACCTCTTGTCGCAGGTCGTCGTAGCTCTTGGCGATCAGCGTCGAGAGCTGCCACCGCGCCGCGTCGACGCACGACGTCGTCGATGAGACTGCTTGTAGCCGCGCGACCGCCGAGAAGCTCAGTTCGCCAAAGATCTTTTCGATCCGGTGCTTCCTCTCGGGATCCTGACGTCGCGGGGCGGGTGTTAGTCCACTGCCATTGGGGAGTCCATACGAGCACCACTCCACAGCACGTACACTAAGAAGCTGCTGGAGAAATGGAGTCGGTACGTCACACGCCGGCGACGAGCTGCTGCTGCTGAGGCTGTGCGTGGCTGGTGGCCGTCGGCCGGCCACGCGCAGCACGTCATCGTCCACGCTCTCGACCACGACAACAGGATCCTGTGCGCAGTCGTCCACGTCGTCTTCTGCGTAGAGGTATTCAAAGAGCGCCTGCGACACGTCGCGGGCGAGCTCGTGCTGCTCGGTCTCGACGTACAGTAGACACGGCGCGCGTTCCTGTGAGCAAGCACCACTCCCATCACTTCAGAGACGAAGACGCTACAAACGCAAGCGGTGCCGACTCACGTTCGTGCTGAAGACGCGGCCCTCGTCGGTGAAGACGGACCGCACGCGGCAGTACACCTACACAAGAGTCCCGTCCAGTGCGTCAGTCCGTCAGCACGTCCACAAGTCCAGTCAGCCACGTACATCAGTGGACTTGCAGAGCGGGATGTAGGCGTTTCGCGGCACAGTGAGCTGCTCGAGCTGTGGCCGCAAGAGGCTCTTGCGCTTGGCCGGCTCGACGCGGCGCAGCGACTCGGACACGTCCGTGATCGCCTTGACAAACATGATCATGCCGGTGAAGAACTCGTACCGCTTTTGCTGGTCGTACAGCAGCGTCGGCGGCGGCACCGCGTGGAGCAGAAACGAGTCGTGGGCCACGGAGCTCGCGTCGCTGGCCTCGGACGAGTGCGCGCTCGCCGAGCTCACGGACGACACGGCGCGCGTGCGGCGCTGGCTCTCGCTCCATGCGTCGGTCGCGCCAAAAGGCGATTGCGACTTGGCGCGCGGCGACGCCGGCGGCGATACCTGCGCCCCCACAGCGTCGGCCTTGACGGGCGACGTGTCGCCGCCACCGTTGGCGGGCGAGTCGAGAATGAACGACCGCATGCCCCACGACATGCGCGCGAGTGTGGCGCCCGTCGTGGTGCGGCTTCCCGTGCGGGACGCTGGTGGCTCAGGTGCCGCCGCGGCCTTGTGGAGATGCTGCACCCAGAGAAGGAGCTCGTCTTGGGACTGCGCGGCAAACTTCATCTTGGTCTCACTGAACGCGTGGATGAGCTCAAAGTAGAACGGGTGCTTGGCGTTCTCGACCACACGCACGTCGGCGCGGTCCAGCGGCACGGCCGTGCGCGGGTGCGGGTCGCTCGGGCTCGCAAACACGAGCAGCACGCGCTGTTCGATGCGGCACCAGCGTCGGCGCCAGTTGCGGCGGCCCATGGCGCTCGTGCCGCCGCCCTTTTTGAAGAGCCAGCCTTCGGCTCGCAGCGAGAGATCGACGTCGGCCGCGTCCGGAGTGGCCGTGTCGCCACTCTGGCCGGTGCTCTGGGCCGCAAAGAAGCGGCGGTCGGCCAGCAGCAGTTGGTCCATCTCAGCCTTGGAGATGCTGTTTTGCGTGAGCAGCTCCGACAGCTCGCGCGCGACCGGCGAGCCGTAGACCAGACACTGCTCGAGGGCCAAGAGCAACTGCGCGCAACGTGCAAACGTGCGCGGACTGCCGCCGCGCTTGGGGCGGTTCTCGTCGAGCGCGGCGTAGACGATCCAGAAGAACTGGAGCGCAAAGTGGACGCTGCTCTGTGAGAGCAGCAGCACGAACTGCTCCATGTCCTCAATGGGCAGCTCGTGCTCCAAATGGATGACCATGTGCGCGAGCTGCGGCAGGTAGAACTCGACCTGCTCGAGTGTCGCGCTCGAGAGCGCGGTCGGATGGGCGAGCCTCGCGCAGAGCTCGCGGGTGAACGCCTGGTCCCGCCGGTGTGTCCACAGCGCCATCATCAGCAGCCGCATGTCAATGTGGTCGCCCGCGAGGAAGATTTGGTCCAGCGACGGCGGTCGAGCGGCCTCCGCGGACGACGCCTGCGCGATCTGCGTGGTCGACGCCGGTGCCACCATGGCCGGTGCTGCTACTGCCGGGGATGGAGGCGCTGGAAGTGGGGAGCTCTTGGAGGAGCTCGGCGCAGAGGTGGACGCCGAGCTAATCGCTGTCGTCATAGTGGTGGATGAAGGTACCACAGGCGGTCAACTGACGCTGGCGAATGGAGTGGTGGTGGTTCCTACGAGTGAGGCCAACGAAGAGGTGGTGGGTGTCGGAGGGAAGAAAGGAGCGAAACGGACAGTCGCGCTTGGAACGAGGTTGGATTCTATTCTTGAGCGAGTTGAATGGACAACAAGGTTTCTACAAGAAGAACGAACCGTGCGATTGGGGACCACTCCATCATACTAGTATACGCTCGATGTAGTCGCTCGGGTGCTGCTTCCAGTGCCCCGACTTCTGCGTCCGCGTCGAGCGGCTGCAAGAAATCTTGATGCTCCAGGAGTTGGCGACGAGAAGCTAACGACAACCGTGATGCACAGGTTCCCACAAGTGTGAGGGAGTGGCAGAGAAGAATCAATTGTAAGAGAGAGTGAAAAGGACGTCGAGAAGCGACTGTCACACGGCGTGATTGGATCGGAAGGGGCCAACGCTGTCAGACGAAACTCGCTCGTGAAAGAGGACGCGGCGGCAGCGCGTGGGGAAGAGTGGAGTTGGAACTCGTCGACGTTTGATGATAACCCTCGTGAGGAAAAGCATGGCGAAAAGAAGCGCCGCGAGGTCGCTCAGGAGCGATGCTTGAAGAGAGTGTCGATGGGTGTCTCGGTGCCTCTTTTATGCGCGATAGGAACGAAGGAAGGAAGCTTACACGCTTACACGCTCGACCAAGTGTCGTCTGGCAGCATCCGTCCATCAGTGGTCAGGCCCAAGCAAAAGGAAACGAGCGGCGGCGCACGTTGTCCTCTACGACTGAGAATGCGTCGTCCAGTCTGCAGAGTAGTACATCAGAGTTATATCTGTTCGCATTCGTCGTAACGCACTAGATCCGCCTGGAGAAGAAGAAGAAGGAGCGTCCTCGGGCAACGACCACCGTAGGAACTGGCCCTAGAAAGAAGTAGAACGGCGGCTGCGGACCGTGGTGGTGGCGGTGTGCTGAGATCACCGCCGTGTGCAAAGCCAATCGCGTCCTTGTACGGATCCTCTGCTGCTGCGTTCGACTGCCTGATCTTTCGGAGTGAGAGACTCGGGTGCGACTGAGGGGTCGCGCGCCAACCGATACTCGCTGTATCAGCGAAACAGGCCACCAGTATCCGCCATCAGCGACTATGAGTCGGCTGCTGCGTGCGTACGTCTCTTCCTTCTTCCTGTTTCTCCTCCTGCTCACCTCCTCCATGGCGGTGACGACCACCCCTAGCGACACGCCCTTGTTCACGGGCGACAGTATCCGCTCGGTCACGGCCTCGCCCTCCACCACCACGTCCATAAGCGACGCGTCACTGCACCAGATCCGCACACTCGCGCTTCGCGATGAGCAGCCGGACGCCATGTACGTGTTCGCGATGCTCCAGTTCTACGGACAGCGTGTCGACCGCGACGTCGCCGGCGCTGTGCGGCTGCTCACGCGGCTCGCGCAGCACCACGCGCACCGCGACGCGCAGTTCACCCTGGGCGTGCTCTTGACCAGCGGCGGCGATGGCGTGGCGCGTGACGACCGCCGCGGGGCGGCGTGGCTGGCCGCGAGTGCGGCACACGGGCACGCGGACGCGCAGTGGGTCCTTGCGACGCTTGTGAACGACGGCCGCGGCGTCGAACGTGATCCTTCTCGGGCCCTCAGGCTGCTTCGCGAGGCCACGGCGAGACCAGACGTTCACCCGCGCGCCCTGTTCCACCTCGGCGTTATGTTGGAGTATGGCCACGGCGGTGTGGCACGCGAGGCCGCTCAGGCCGCGCAGCTTTACGAAGCGGCGAGCGACCGCCATGTGCTGGACGCGACCTACTACCTCGCGCTGCTCCACGCGGCGGGCCGTGGCGTGCCCAAGAACGCGGCCAAGGCAAGTCAACTGCTCACGCGTGCGGCCGACGCTGGCCACGCGGCAGCGCTCCTGCGGCTCGGCGAGATGCACGCCGACGGAGACGGCGGCGTCGCCACGGACTATGCGGCGGCCCTGCGGTTCTTCCAGCGTGCCCACCACGCGGCGCGGGACGCGTACGTCGAGACGCTGGCGCAGCAGCGCGTCCGCGACCTGCAGTTGGTGCTCGCGCAGGCCGAAGCGCGCGTGCGCGAGCAGGAGCGCTTGCTGGGCGTGGCGCTGCTGCGTGTGCGGGTCGCGACGGTCGACAACGGACTAGCAGTATCGTAGTAGAAGCGGATGATTATCTCTTGGGCTTATAACTAAAATCAAAGGTCATTTCCTACGCCGCCGTCTTGGGCTCGGCCGCGAGCGCCTTCTCGAGGTCGGCGATAATGTCGGGCAGGCCTTCAATGCCGACCGAGAGGCGGATGAGGTTGTCCGAGATGCCGAGCTCCTTGCGCACGGCCGCGGGCACGGACGCGTGCGTCATGATGGCGGGCGACTCGGCGAGCGACTCGACGGCGCCCAGGCTCTCGGCGAGCGTAAACACTTGGACCGTCTCGAGGAACGCGCGCGCCTTCTCGAGGCCGCCCTTGATGTAGAAGGTGATCATGCCGCCAAAGCCACTGGCCTGTTTCTTGGCGATCGCGTGCTGCGGGTGCGACGGCAGGCCCGGGTAGTAGACCTTGTCGACGCTCGGGTGGGCCTCGAGGAACTCGGCCACGGCCTGCGCGTTCTTGGCGTGCGTGGCCATGCGCACGTGGAGCGTCTTGAGGCCGCGCAGCGCGAGGTACGCGTCGAAGGGCGAGGGCACGGCGCCGATGCCGTTCTGCACAAACTTGATCTTGGTGTAGACGTCCTCGCTGTTGGTGATTACGACGCCCATGACCACGTCGCTGTGGCCGTTAATGTACTTGGTGATCGAATGCACGACAATGTCGGCGCCCAGCGTGAGCGGGTTCTGGAAGTACGGCGACATGAACGTGTTGTCGACAGCCACGAGTAGGTTGTGCTTCTTGGCCACGGCCGCGACGGCCGCAATGTCGGTGATCTTGAGCGTCGGGTTGGTCGGCGTCTCGAGCCAGATGAGCTTCGTGTTGGGGCGGATGGCCTGCTCGATGACCGCCGGGTCGCTCATGTCGATAAAGTCAAAGTCGATGCCGTACGTCGGGTTCACGGTCTGGCGGAAGTAGCGCTGCGTGCCGCCGTACACGTCGTCGATGCTCAGCACGTGGTCGCCCTGCTTGAGCAGGTGCACGACCGCGGTCGTCGCGGCCATGCCCGACGAGAACGCGGCGGCAAACTTGCCGTTCTCGCACGCCGCAATCGCGCGCTCGAACGCGCCGCGCGTCGGGTTGCCCGTGCGCGAGTACTCCCATCCCTTGCCGAACGAGTTGGGCTGGTCCTTGCCAAAGACGACGCCGGGCGACGCCTGCGCGAACGTGGACGCGAGGCTGATGGGCACAGCGACGGCGCCCGTGTACGGGTCCGGGTCCTGGCCGGCGTGGATAGCCTTGGTGCCGAAACCGCGGTGCTCGTCCGTGTAGTTCTGCGAAGCGCTCATGGTGGACGTGTGGGGGACGGAACGGAGTGGGGGGTCGCAGGGGAATCCCGAAATGACGCTGGATCCGATGGCTGCCGTCTAATCTCCATCCATCTTATCTGCAGACGAATGCAACGGTGTCGTCTGTCGCCCGGCCGAAAAGCTACGCATCTCCCCTCGTGGGCTCTGATTGGTTGCCGAATGGCTCACTAGGTCTGTATGGAGTGATATTATTGGCCAAAATGAATGCTGAAATCCGTGACGAGTCTTCTGGTTCCACCCTTCAAGCTACCTTCGCGCAACCGTCGTGCAACTATCACTAATCCTCAACTTGAAGAAGAACTGCTTGGACTGACGTGGCTAAGTGAACCGAGAACCAACGAGCGCTGACCAAAGAGAATCTGTCCTCAAGGACGCAAACATGCAGCATTGCTGGTTCTCGGCCAGATAGAAGACAGTGCTGACGCAAACATTATCATATCCTGTACAGGCAACGGGCGTTGAGACATAATAATACCGGTACATGGTAGACATGACGCCAACGTTGGTCGCCGAAGCCAGGCGTCGACCGTTTTGTCGTCCGCGATTCCCCGAAAAACCCTAAAGTACATACGCACTTTCCATTGGCCAATAATCGGCTACGCTGTCACAATTTTCACGAATCCAACGTCAGCATCAGGTTGATACGTTTCTCACCCTCGAGAGCAATCAACTGCCATTGGTCGAAATCACACTTCATGCGCTCTTCGGCGGTCGCACTTGGGGTCTCGCTACGCGACCACCACCAGCTACTCTCTCTCTCTCTCTCTCTCGCCATGCTCTCGGCGTCGGCGTCGCTGCAGCTGCTGCGCCGTCGCGCGGTAGGATCGTCCAGCGCTGTGGCGCTCACGCCGCTGCGTGCGCGGGTGGCGTCGCGCCGCCTCGCCACCGACGCCGCGCTCTCTCCGATCACAGTGCGACTGCTGCCCGTCCAGGCGGCTACAGTCGCGCTAAAGCGCCGCCGCGAACGCCACCAGCAGAGCGTTGCCGAGCTCTGGCGCCAGCGCTGCGCCGCCCAAGTGCGCGAGTTCCCGCGATGCCTCGCGACGTCCACAGTGAGTGATTGTTTCTACTGCGTAGCTGCTCGTGTCCACCACTGACCTCTTCGTTTTGCTCAGGCTGCCACCGCGACACCAGAGTCGTGGCTACGAAGACTGCACCAGTGGATCCGCGTCGCGCTCCACTTCTGGAAGCTGCTCGGCCTCGCGACGCCGCTGATCGCCACAGCACCGCTGGTTGTTGCCGTGCGTGGCGCTTCGCCCGCCATGGAGCAGCGCTGGTGGGAGTACGCGACGTGGGCCGCGCGCCACTCGTCGCCCGCGGTCATGAAGTTTCTACAGTGGGCCAGCACGCGCCGCGACATGTTCCCAGCGGCGTTCTGCGATCGGTTCGAAAGCTTCCACGAGCACGCGCCCGTGCACTCGTGGTGCGACACGAAGGACGCGCTGGAAATGGCGCTTGGGAAGCACTGGGAGTCCATTCTCGAGCTCGAGCGCACCCCCATTGGCTCGGGATGCATTGCCCAAGTGTACCGAGGCAAGCTGCGCTCAACGGGCCAAGAGGTGGCTGTGAAAGTGATCCATCCGCACATCAAGCGGCTGGTCGAGATGGATTTGGATCTCATGCGCACCGGCGTCTGGCTCGTGGAGCGCCTCCCGAAGCTGCGTCTGCTGAGCGGCCGCGAAAGCGTCGACGAGTTTGCGCTGCTCATGCGGCGGCAGCTCAACCTCCGCGACGAGGCGGAGAACCTCGTGCAGTTCAGCGACCATTTCCGCGATCGCCGTGGCATTCGCTTCCCCAAGCCGCTCATGAAGTACACGAGCGAGTCGGTGCTGGTTGAGTCGTTTGAGAACGGCATCCACTTCAGTCAGTTGGCGACGCAGCTCAACGACAAGGACCGCCGCGCCGTTGCACGCGTCGTGCTCGACTCGTACCTGCGCATGGTGTTCCTCGACAACTTCGCCCACGGCGACATGCACCCAGGGAACCTACTCTTTGATATCCACGCGCACCAGCACCGCACGCGGCGAGACGGCAAGCACGCGACGGCCCCCGGGGCCGCCGACACGGGCGTCGTCGCCATTGACGCCGGCATCGTCACCAAACTCGAGCCAGAAGATCTGCGCAACTTTGTCGAGCTCTTCCACGCGGTCGCGACAGGCAACGGGTACAAGGCTGGTGAGCTGATCGTCACGCGCAGCAAGCGCAGCGACCTCGGACCGGACGCGCCGGCCGAACAAAAATGCACCGACATTGTGTCGTTTTGCAAGGGCATGGAGAAGATCGTGTCGGAGGCGCTGTCGTGGAAGCTGCGGCTCGAGAAAGTCCACGTCGGAGCGCTGCTGCGCGAAGTCATGGAGCTGTGCTGCAACCACGAAGTCAAACTCGAGGGCAAGTACGCGTCGATCGTGATTTCGATTGCCGTGCTGGAGGGCGTCGGGCGGAAATTGGACCCGGACCTCGACGTGCTGGGCGTGGCGCTGCCCATTATCGCGCAATCGCTCGTCCGCAACGTGTGGAAGTGAAGTGAACGGCTTTTGAGAAATCGCCCAATCTCCATCTTTCTTACAAGACCAAACTAAATAGACTCACGGGACTAGGTTGGCTTGCGGTAAATGAACTCGTACAGCAAGATCGCGACGAGATGCGACCGCAATCGCTCGGCCAAATCCAGTGCCGTCTCGTTCGTGCTGTACGTGCGCGACTTGACGTTGCAGTCAAACTGGAGGAGCACTTCAGCGGCGAGTGCCGAGTCCGTCGCGGCCGCTGTATGGGAGGATATGAGACGGAGTCAGGAACGACGGACTCCCACTGAAGCGGACAGCGAGGACAACACGTTACCGTAGTGGAGTGCTGTCCACCCATCATCCTGCGAGGGAAGACAAATCCCGTCAGTGTCATGCCTGTTCTTGCGGGCCATTCAGGATCTCCATTACGTCGGTTTCGTCGATGAAAGCTTTCTTCTTCAGTAGCACCTTTGCGACTGCAGCGTGGTCTTCTCCACAAGCCTGTGTTCAACAGCGCGAGATGAGTCTGGAACCCACTATCAAAGACTAGTGGTTCGAGGGCCAGACGCACCAGCATGAGAGGGGTCATGCCGTGCTTGTCCTTGCGATTGATTGTGATTCGTCTCACGGGCGCTTTTTCGATCAGCGTTTCGGCGATCTTGTCATGGCCGCCCATGACGGCGTAATGCAGCGGCGTCCACCGAGCATCCAACTGCCACCACGCACACGACCAAGAAAAGTCAGCAGCAGTTTGTAGTGAGCTCACTTGAGATCGACGCATCTCCCACGAACATCCGCGTCGTCGATCGTGGCCTCTTCATGGACTAAAGTGCGCACGGCAGTGTCCGCCCCCTGTCACCAGCCATGAGATCAAGTTCGTTCATTCATTCTCGCACAAATTGTGAGTGAACCCACATGGCGTGATGCATAGTGAAGCGCTGTGCGGCCTTTCTCCTACGCCAGAACCATCCACAGAAGAATGAGCCATCAGCGTTATTGTCGCCCGGTTCACACGGAGACAGGTGTCTTCTCCGCCGTACGTCTTTGCCGTTTGGATCTTGCTTATTGATACGAAGTTGGTTCAGCAGATACGCGTTGTGATCGAGTTTGGCTTTACAAGAGCAGCGTCGTAAGAACAATGGGTCATTGGGAATAGGAACACACCACGGACCGTGAATGTGGAAGTAGATCGTGCGACGGTAGACGCGGATTCGGTGGTTGACTGAGTCGCCCTCGACTTGGCGGAGCACGGGGGCGCTCGTGCCAGCCTTGCGTTGCTCGCTCCAGTTGTACTGCATGAACAATCGCGCATCTTCCGCGTGGGTCTTTTGGCGTCGCTTCCGCTTGCGCTGCTCGGCCTCTTCTGCCTCTTTGCGAAGAAACTCTTCGAGCTCAGGATCGGTGCTGCCACTCACGACGAGTGCTGCGGTATCATCTTTGGGTTTCCCACGAAGAAACATGGCGCTAAACCTCTCGGTACTGTAAAATCTGTCTCTGTAAGAGGCGAGGGTAAGTGAGACGGCGCCTAGTGGGGGGAGCGACTGCACGATTTTAGCCACGCTATATCAGTAACTTTACCATGACGGCTGCCGCTCTATTCTCCCGGCCTGCCACGGAGTTGGTCTACTGCCTTGTTACCTCAGTTCTCTTACTCGGAAGCACTACTTGACCTGCCACGCTGTCGCTGCCGGCGCGAGCGGCTCGGGGATTTGGACTTCGACCGGCGACGACTGCGACCGAATTGGTCCAGAGACGATCGGGACCGCGACGACGAGCTGCGAGGCCAAGAAACTGTTCCGTTAGTGGCAAAGACAAGCACAGACACAAACTAGGCGTCGTAGCCGTACCTGCGACGCCTGGCTTTGCGGACTGGAGACCGGCTTTGTTGGCGACTACGGCGGCGTCCTCTTTCTGGTGAGGACGACGGCGACCTGTGAATACTCCACACGCGTCAGTTGCCATTCATTCGTTCATTGCAATGCGCAAAAGCACTCACCGTCGGGCACGCGCGCGGCGACTTCGCTCCCGCGAGTGGGATCGAGAGCGTGAACGGCGAGGTCGAGATCCACGGGGTCTGCGACTGCGTGAGTGCGACGTCGATCGACTCGAAGAGCGCGAACGCGACCGTGACCGCGACGGAGAACGAGAGCGAGAACGAGCAAGGCGACGCTCTCTCAAGGGCGACCCGCGGCGGTTGTCGGCACGGCGGCCATCGCGCCCGCGGCCGTCCCGTTCGCCGCCTCTTCCCGTGCGCTGTTCATTCGGACGGATCAGTCCGTAGGACTGCGCCGGCTTCTTGTCTACTCTGGCACCGCTGCGTCCGGTAGTGTGCGCGGCGGGGTTGGCCGCAGCCGCATCGTGTCGCTTGCGGTCCAGCACGTCGCGCAGCGCGCGCTTGTCGTGCGCGGCCTGGGCCATTTCCTGCTTCTTCTTTTCCAGAATCGCCGGTGGGATGCCCGTGGGATGCGCCTGCGCACTGAGCAGCAGCCCCCAGAGCTCCTCCATGAACGCCGGCGCGTCCTTTTCCAGAAAGCCCGTGAGCGTGAGCTGCAGCTGCCGCGGATCCACGCGCTCGTCGACCTTGGGCTCGAGCAGATTGATGATCATAGCCACGACGATGTCATCTTCGAAGCCGAGCAGCTGCGTCACGCGCTCCGTGATCCACTGGCCGATGACCTCGCGCTTGACCTTGGTGAGGTCGACTTTCTGGTCAAAGCTGGCCGGAAACGAGAGCTTGGCGAGCAGCTTCTTGTTCTGGTTATAGAAGCGGCTGTCCTGCTCCACGCTCGTGCCCTGCGCGACAACACCCACACACATACACAAGAGCCACGTTAACTTAATAAACGAAGGCGTCCTATCGGTCCCTCTCGCTGCGCGCGACGTACGCGGAAGAAGCCGCCGCTCGCCATCCGTCTTTTCGGGAATGGAGATTTGGTGACGGAAATCCCTCTACTATCAGATATTCCGTAGCATGCGATTATACAGGCGTAGGGACTGTCCGAAGCTGAAGAGCTACGGGTTGCTGCACTTGTTGGAGAGAGATAAAGGCAAGCACGTAGGGGAGCGTCGTATGCTATTTGACACAATGCTGCCATAACATCTAGAGAACTGCGGGGCGTACTACGCAGTGGTGGCTTGCGGCGGCGAGTCGTCGTTCGCGGGGGACTCGGCAAAGGCGTCGAGCGCCGCGCGCACGGCTTCATACGGCGCGTCCGTGAAGAGCGACGCGGGGTACACGGCAGCACCCCACACGGGATGTAACAGAATTTTGCACGCGCCTGCGCTTAAGCAGCGATACCGCAGCAGCACCTCCACGCCGTCGACTTCGCTGTACACTTTATTCGAGGGCAACGTGAGCATCTACAGGGCACACAACCAGTCAGCAGCCGCCGCCATCGGAATCGAGGAATCGAACGACGTACCGGAAGACCGGAACACGGATCGATAAAGTCGGCCCAGTACTTGCGTTCGATGAGATGTGCGCTGACAAACTGCGCAAAGGCGACGAACGTCTCGAGCAGCCGGTCCTTCTCCTTGTCGGCTTCCACGCCAAACTGGCTCAGATCCATGAGGGACTTTTGGCACGTGAGCACGGCGAGCAGCGTCGCGTTCTTGATGGTCTTGATCTGGAACTGTGCCGGGAACACGTGCTTGAGCTCGCGCAGGAGGATCTTGGGGCAGCTGTGCACCGACACTTCGAAGCCGCGGCGCAGCTCAGTCGGCGGCAGCAGCGTCTCTGCGCGGATGGACGACACGCGCACCGGCGCATCGCTGACTGTGGAGACGACGCTGGCGTCGGCCGCCGGTGGTGCGGTGGCCTCGTCGCTCATGGCGAACGGAGAGAGAGAATTAGAGAGAGAGAGAGAGAGAGAGAGAGAGGCGAATGGCTCACCGACTCTTCGGTCGTGTTCCCATGTACAATGGAGTTCGTCCATCCCCTGTGTAAACCGATCGTTGTAATATCTAATTAGACAGGGTCTACGGATAAATCTCTCACCCACATGGTGCAATGTGTGGGTTATTGGGTGATTGGCGTCGCCTCCATCCATGCAGTCTCCAATAAGCATCATGGAGGACGCCAAGCCGGAGACGCAGCCGATGGAGCTCGAGACGCCGCAGGGCGCCGTCGCAATCGACACCAGCGGTGCTGCTCTGGATGGATCGGCTGCCCCGTCTCAGCCGTCGCCGTCGCAGCAGTTTGCGAACGGCGAGAACGACGAGGACATCAAGCTCATCGTGCTCAACTACGGCAAGTGGAAGGACGCCAAGGCCATGGACACGTTCCTGCGCGCGCAGGGCGTCGTGTTCCGCAAGGTTCAAAAGTCGCGACAGCTCACGTTCGGCTTCGTGCACTTCCACTCGCAGGAAGAGCGCGACGCGGCGCTGCCGCAGCTGCGCGAGCTCGAGTGGGGCGGCGACAAGATGGAGGTCAAGACGGCGCTGCCCCGCAAGGGCGTCAAGCAGCCCCACGGCAGCGGCGCCGGCAACAACAAGCGCACGAGGGACGACAGCCGCCGAAGCGACGCGAAGAAGGAAAGCAGGGAAGACGATGACGACGGCAGCGTGAAGAAGCCGGACGAGAAGATGGAGGCCGAGGCCGCAGTCGCCCCCAAGCACGCGCGCGAGGTCGTGACGCCGTGGGCCGACGTGCCGTACGACGAGCAGTTGCAGCGCAAAGAGAGCGAGATGAAGAAAGTGTTGGTCAAGATTGTGCGCCAGACGCGCAAAGAGTATTTCAAGAAGGAGAAGCGCGTCAGCAACGAACTCCAGCACCGCCAGCGCAAGAAGCAAAAGACGGACGAAGTGCCGAACGACCACGAGGCGGACGAAGAGCAGACGCTCCACAACGAGCAGCAGCAGCACGCGACCTTCATTCCGACGTGGCTCACGAGCCACGGCTCGCTCTACGTGGTCGCCGACGACGTGTTGTACGCGCGCCCCCACGAAGGCGGCGCGACGGCTGCGTGGACGCGGGTCGCCAATGCACCTCGGCTCGCGGCAATCGTGTCGTTTGGCAGTGAGCTTGTGGCGGCCACGCTGGACAATACAATCCTCGTGCTCAAGCAGGGACCCGACGGCGCCATGTACTGGGATACGCTCTGTGACGGCCCCGGCGAACCCGTCGTCTCGCTGGCGTCGCTGCGTGGGTACTTGCTGTGCTGTACCGAGTCGGGCAAGATCGTCAAGCAAGAAGGCACGGGCCGCTTCGCGTCGGGTCTCTGGTCAGAGCTCGCGCTCGTCGAAGGCGCTCGCTCGATCGCCATGCACAACGGCTTTGTGTATGCCTACTGCGGCGGAGACGTACCCGCGACGTCGTGGCAGCGTGCACGGCTCGCGACCGAGACGCTCGACACGTTGGAGTTTGAATCGTTTGACTGGACGTCGCTTGAGCTTCCGTCCGGGCCTGTGCTGGGCCTGTGCTCGCACGACCACCAGCTCATTCTGCTCTCGGGTCGCTCGCTTCTCTACGGTAATCCCGACAGCGTCGACAAAGCCGTGGAAGCGACGCTGCCGCTCCACTTGGGCACGGGCGAGATTCAGCAAATCTCTGGTCTCGCGAGCCACAAGGGACTGTGCTGTCCCATGGACTCGATCCACGCGTCGCCGTCGACCGTGGGGTACCGCAACAAGTGCGAATTCAGCATCGGTTTTGACGCCGACAGCAAGCCGTGCGTGGGCTTCCGCATGGGGCTCTTCCGCGAAGGATCCGTCGTCGTGAGTCCGCCCACCGACTGCATCAACGTGCCGGACGTCATGGTCAAGGTGTGTGCCGCCATGCAGCGCCTGTTGGACACGAGCAACATTCCCGTGTACGACGTCAAGACCCAAGCGGGCGTGTGGCGCCAGCTCACGGTGCGATCCGCCGAGCGCACGCAGCAGCTCATGGTCGTGCTCCAAGTCAACCCCAAGGGACTCACCGAAGACGAGCGGGCAAACGTCCACAAGCTCACGGTGGACACATTCACCAGTGATGCGACAGACGGTGTGCAGGTCACGTCGCTGTTCATTCAGGAATACGAGGGCGTCTCGACCGCGTCGGAAGATGAGAAGCTCGTGCATCTCTCTGGCGCCAAGACCATTGAGGAACACTTGATGGGCAAGCGCTTCTCGATTTCGCCTGGCGCGTTCTTCCAGGTCAACACGCAGGGCGCCGAGAAGCTGTACTCGTTCGTAAGACAGCACGCCAACGCCGACGACACCACGCTCCTGTACGACGTGTGTTGCGGCACAGGCACGATCGGCATCTGCTCGTCCGTGGGCGCCGCCAAGGTCGTGGGCATTGAGATTTGCAAGGCCGCGACCGACGACGCCGTCGTCAACGCCAAGCTAAACGGCGTCACCAACATTTCGTTCGTCAACTCCAAGGCCGAAGACGTGATGCGCGACATGCTGCGGACCAAGCAAGACGGCACCGAGGACGCGCACCTCAAGCGCGTCGTCGCGATCGTCGACCCACCGCGTGCCGGTCTCCACCACCAAGTGCTGCGCTCGCTGCGGAGCTGCCCGCCCGTGGACCGCATTGTGTACGTGTCGTGCAACCCGACCGGCTCACTTATCCAGGATGCGATCACGCTATGCGGGCCCAAGACCAAGTCGATTACGGGCAACGCCTTCCAGCCGGTGCATGCGATCCCCGTCGACATGTTCCCGCACACGCCGCACTGTGAGATGATCATTGTCTTTGACCGCGTGGGCAAGGCCAGCAACGTGTAGAAAGCATGCAACACTAGTACACGCGGACAACTGATTGGCAGTAAGAAAAATAGATGGCTACACAAACTCAGTCCAAGATCTCGGCAAAGTCCTGATCGGCAAACGGCGGTGGCTCGTCGATG
The DNA here is from genome assembly GCA_023335935.1 of Pythium phragmiticola. NCBI lineage: Eukaryota > Oomycota > Peronosporomycetes > Pythiales > Pythiaceae > Pythium > Pythium phragmiticola. Next base: position 39,264 of record JAADWA010000117.1, read on the forward strand.
ATACGTGACTTGAAGGGCTTGATCGCACGCTTTGCGGGCGTCGGATCGGCCACTGCGACGACTGGAAGTTTGCGTTTCGGGGTCGTGGCCGGAGACTTGTTGCTGCCGGCGGTGTTCCCCGAGGCAGCCTTGCCTGGTGTCGCCGCGGTCTTGCGGACTCCGCCTCCCTTGGCCTTCGCTCCTTTGTTGATGCCTCGCAGTGATTGCAAGTCCATGAGACCGGTGGGGAAGAGACCCATGACCTGTGCATAGCGAGAGGCAAGATGTCAAGATGGAGATTTCTATCGAAGCGATACGATGACGCACGACACGTACACGGACAAAGAGCCGATTCCGCTCCTGGCGCGCGTTCAGTTGGACGTAGTCGGCTTCTTTCAGGTGCTTCTTGTCCTCGGTCTTGAGCATTTGTCTATGGGTACAAATACCTCAATACGCCAGCTCTGGTGTGACGGAGGAAAGGAAGGAAGAGATACCTGTAGTCATTCTCCTTGGCGATCCATTCGTCCTGGAGCTGCACGAGCCGATGGAGACTGATCGCAAACTCCTTGTCTTTGAGAAAGTCTAGGACGCAGGGACAAGCGTGTCATTCCACCATTTCCGACCGAACCGTCGTCTGCTCTTATCAACCTCACCTTCTTTGACGTTTTCCACAGGCTCGGCCTCAGCACGCGCAGCGTACGGCGCGATCTATTCAGCAGAAACCAACGGACCAACAAGAGTGAGGCAGAGGGACATCCTCACGTGAGTACCTGAGCGCACCTCTGTCGCGAGCGCAGCGACAGACTTGTCCATTTCTTCCTTGACGTTGCGCGCGGCGTCCCGTGCTTCGAGGCGAAGCATGTTCGACTGTCACCACGAGCGCGTCAGCCCAACAACGCAGGTAGCAGAGATGGACTGGGAAGGTTCCCTACCTTGAGGTACTGCTTGGTGAACGGGAGAAACGTCATGAGCGTCGCAAAGTACCCGTTCACGCGCCACTTGTTGGGGTGTGCGTCGACCACGAGCCGGTCCACGCTACGCAGCGCGTCGTCCAATTGCCGAGGAAACACCTTGGTGAACGGCGCTGTCTCCGTCACTACGTACAATCCACAGTCAGTGGCCACTGTCTCCCAATACCCAGCACCGGCCCAAACACTCACAGTCCCGCACCGCTTGCCGCAGCGCCTCCATGCCCTCTTCGATCTCGGCGCCGGGCTGCCAATCGCTGGCCGCCTCGGACCATTCGTCCAGAAACGCCTTGACGGCACGGGACGACTCGGCGCCGCCCTTCTTCGGTCGCTTGGCTTTCTTCGCCGGCACTGCGGCGTCCGCGGGCTCGCCGTCGTCGTCGTCTTCAGCAGACCCGGCGCCTCCGATCGTCTCAATCTGGTCGCCGGCGTTCACAAAGAACCCGCTGTGCTTGGTCTGCACGCGCGCCTGCGTGTGGATCTCCTCGATGTTTTGCTGTAGCTCTTCGTCGTCAATGAACGAGTCCTCCGAGTCGTACAGGTCGTCGTCGTCGCCGCGCACGAACCCGTCGCCGTCGTCCTCGTCGCCGTCACCGCCGCCCATGCCACCAGCAGGTGGCCCCACGACGGCGCCACCACCGTAGCGCTTCTCGAGCCGCTCGATAATGTCAAAGCGCTGGGTGCGTGACGTGGACAGCGGCAGACCGCCCACCAGTTCCTCTGCAGGGGGATGCAGCGGATCGGCACTCGTGTCGATGGCCACGGACGGCGTGGGCTTGGCGGCCGCAGCGACGGCGCCGCCGTGGACACGCTCGTAGTCGTGCACGAGGTCTTTGAAGTTGACTTCCGTGCACGCGGTCGCGCTGAGCTGCACGTGGAAGACTCGGCGGCGAGGTGCCGCCATGGTCACGACTCCCGCGTCCATATTGGGTTATGCCAAGGGTTACGTTATACTGAAACGGTTTTAAGGGGGAGTGACCCAATTTGGACCACCTCACGCGTAGTGCGTACTGTATTGAGTTCATCAACGCAGATTCTGTAGCCAACTACACGCGCCAGTCTTTGCGCTGCTCTCCTCGCACGGGCAGTTCCGTGGGGAAAAAGCGGGCGATCGCTGCGCGGATATTGAATCGCGGCCGCGAAAGAGAGAGCCGCCGGCTCGAGTACCGCGAGCGACAGCAGCCGATCGCGAGCGCCAGGTAGGACACCTCGAGCGCCAGCCACGGGTTGAGAAACAAACAGCAGAGGTCTCGCGTGAAAAGGAATGCGAGGTCCTCTGGCCGCAAAGACGTTGGCGCTGAGCCACAGCGTAACTCCTGGACACGCAGACAGTTGGTGACCATCGCGATTGTGACCTGCGCGACCGTGTCAGTAACCACCATCTCGGCGAGCAGCGCGATGAAGAGCAGCCGAAAGAACGCGTGCGTGTTGGTCATGAAGCCGAGAAAGTACACGCAGAGATTCCCAACCGGACGAAAGAGTGAGAACGCGTACGCTGTGCTGGCCGACCGCGCGTCGCCGTCATTGCCGTCGAGACTCGCACTGAGCCGCAGCACCAGCAGCGTCTGCAGACCGATGCCCACGAGCGAAAGCAGCCGCGTCGCGCGTGTGTGGCTCTTGATCAGTGCAAGCTCTGGCGTGTCGAGCGTCTGACGCTCGCCAGCGCCGCGGCCGGAAAAGCGCAGCCGCACGCACGTCGTGACTACACCAAACACAACGACAAACGCCACGATGCTGCAGCTAAACACGGTCGCGAGCACACGCACATTGTCGCTGTACCAATCGGCGTCCACCGCCATGCTGACTGAGGCGCGCTGCTGATAGTGGTCATTTGCTCTGGCGATTCGTAGTCTCTGCTGCAACCTCAACCTACGTACCCAATGCGAAACGAAGCGGCGCGTCGCTTGGCCCCTTGGTTATTTTGATGGAGGAACTGGTCTCGCTCGCTGTTCTTCCCAGTGGGGGAATCTCGTCCCACTGGGTTTGCGAGCGTTCTAAAAACGCTCAAGAACGACGCGTGTGACACTCCGCTTCTCGAGTAATTTCTTCTTCTTCTTCTTCCCTCTCACTCGCCAAGATGGCGCCGCGGAAATCGACTGCCACAGGTCGCCGATCACTCGCGCTCCTGGCGCTGCCACGGTTCTCGTGCAAGACGACCTGCTACGGAGTCTGCCTCGTGCTCGTGGAGCTGAGCGTGACCACCGTCTTCTTCAGTCTCTATGGCGTCTCGCAAGTCCACCAAAGTCTCTATCTGGTGTGCAGTGTCATTAGCGCCATAAGCATCTGGGGCGGCATCTTTGTACGTCGCTTGCTCTATCGCCTCTTTCGTACGATTGGTTCTAACCTGCGGTTCAGGGTCTCTGTCGCTCCACGCCTTCAGCTATCGCCAGTCTGATCGTGGCTATCGCAGTCACGTTCGCGTTCGTGCTGCTTGGAGGACTCTGCATCGTGCTCAGTCTCAATGTCCAGTCAGCCGTGGCCACCGCCCTCAACAAGTCGCTCATGCCCGTTCCTCAGAACGCCAACAAAAAGGTACCACCACCCAACAAGTCGGTCTTTGGTGGTTGCTAACCCTTTCTGCTGCCTCTCTACCAGCTTGTGCGTGACACGAAGATCTACCTCGCACTTGCAGCTTCGGCGCTGCTCGCGTCGGCTGGCTGCCATGCGCTGTTGGCACGCCACCTCACGCGGCTCGTGGGGCCGCGACGCGGCGCGATCGCATTCTTGCAGACCTTCAGCTTGCTCGTGATCCCCTTCTCGTTGTTTCTCCTGCTCGGCGGACAGTACATTGCCGACACGGCCACGCTCGCGTCGGCGCCGTACACGAGCCTCATCATCTTTGGCGGTGGTGTCCTGCTGCTCGCGATCGCCGTGCTCGCGTTCATCGGAGGCACATTCGAGTACCGGCGGCTGCTCTCGCTGTGCGTGATGCTCTCGTACATGACGGCGGCGCTGCTCGTGGGCTTGTCGATCGCGTACGTGGCCATGCGGAGCCGCATCGACGACTACATTGTGAGCCATTGGGAATTGGTGCGCGTCGTGCTACCACCGACGTTCCAGGCACGGTACGACCAGCGGCAGTTTGTCGCGCTTGTCCAGAGCACGCTGCAGACGGTCGCGTACGTCGCGATCGTGTGCGGACTATTCGTGTTCCAAACGGCCGGCGTGTGCGCCTCGCTCATGACCCACGCGACGGCAGTCAAGCGGCAACTCGCCCACGACAAGCAGAACATGCGTGGGCTGGAGGCCCAGACAAACGGTGCGGACGGCGAGGCAGCGCCCAGCGGACCGACTACGATCGTCAGGCCGGACGCCGACCCGCAGGTGCTGCAGCGCCACGCGTGGCGCCAGTACTTTGAGGCGTCTGAGCGGCGCCAGCGCATCGCCATGCGCTTGTGTGCACTTCTGTTTGCCGTGGCAGTCGCGCTCATCTTGGCAGTCATGGCGGCGAACGTTGTGTTTGCGACGAAGTGCCACAGCATCGGCAAGCTCGTGCAGGAACACAACGACACGCTGTGGGTCTCGTCCAATACGACCAGCGGGACGGCTGTCAGTACCCTGGCCATCACGAATCGCTTCGCGAGAGGCATGCTCACGGTCCGCGCTGCGGCCACCAAACGGAACGGATTTGTGCGGCTCGAGCAGTACGGCAATGCGGTATGATTGGACGCGTTGGGTAGAAGACACACCTTCTATTGCTACTGACCAGAGCTCTCTGTAGGAACGCAGCAAGCACGAGTCGTACGTGCAGTCGATCAACGGCTCGACGCTGACCGTGGACGCGCGGCCGTTTGACGTCACACACTTTCTCTGGCTCGATGGGTCGTGCCAGGTACGGAGGTCCTGTCGTGGGTCTGCGCGGGGAGTGTTTGAAATTCTAACCAGCGTTGGATTGGACGCAACGCTAGCGTTCCGTGATGGACGTTCGGATCCCAACGGACGCGGCGAGAGCACTCCACGTCCACTCGAACACGTCTGTCGACGTCCGTGGCGGCGCAAACGGCCCGTCGCTGACCGTTTCGCAGCTCTCTGTGACGACCGACCAGGCCAACATCAACGCCTCGCAGCTGCTAGTGCTTGATGGCGGGCTCGCGCTTGTGTCGGGCTCGGGCGAAATCGACCTGAGCGACACGACGGTCGACGGCTCGCGAAGCGTCGGTATTGACACGCGTGCGGCCGCGGTTGCCGCGCTCGGCTCGCTGCGCGCTGACAACGTCACGTTTCAAGACTGCGACGCGACGTTGAAGACGGGCGCCGGCACGATCGAGGCCTCGCGGGTCTTTGCGTAGGCTTCTCACTGCGAGTGGTGGACTCACACGCCTCGCTGATCCACTAACTCATTGGGATTCTCTGTGCTAGCACGGCGACAGCGGGTCGCAGCCACCTGCGCTTGGCCAGTACGAGCGGTACGATCTACGCCGAGCAGGTGCGCGCCAATTGGCTCGAGCTCGCCACCACGAACGGCGCCATCGCGGCGACGGCGCTGCGCACGACCGGCACGAGCGCGTTCATGGGGCGGCTCGAGGTCGCGAGCGTCGCGGGGGACGTCACGCTCCAGCAAGTCGAGCCGCGCGGCAGCGTGCGCGTCGAGACATCGTCGGGCAACATCAAGCTCCAGCTGCAGGTGCGTGTTCCTGAGGGGAGATGTCCGGAGGTGCTCCTCTCCTCACGCGTCCGTGGGTGGGTGGCAGACGCTGGCGTTCACGGGACTCTACTTCTTGCACTCGGACTTTGGCAACGTGACCATCCGCAACGGACTCTACGGCACCGACGTCATCCAGCCCATGCGCGTGCGTCATGCTGTTACGGGGATACCCTTGATCGTGGTACTAACTGGGTCTTCTGCCCAGGCGACCGCGAGCGGCGGCGGTCTCGACAAGCAGGGCGGCGTCAACTGCGAGCCGACCAACACGAGCTGCCTCTCGTACGGAGAGCTCTACGTGCGCTCGCGGCTCGGCGACATTGAGGTCGTGCTGGGCTGCGACAGCTTCCAATGCACGTAGCACAGAGAGATCCAGACCTGAGCCCGTACACCAACATGCGATTGGCTAATATAAATCTTGTAGCGATTTCATTGGCTAAAAGCCTTCGACCATATCGCTTCCTCTCTCCCATTTTGGTTCAGTTCCCAACTTGTCCTGAAGATGGCACGTGGCGTCCGGCGGGTCTTTGCGCTCCTCCTCGGCGCCTTCGCGCTGGTGGTAGCCATTTCGGTGGTCGCGCACGCGGCGACGACGGACCGCGACGCGCTCGTGGCGCGGCTTGGCTTGAACCACGCGGCGCTCGCGCGCGTGCGCGTCCAGCCGACGAGCGCGTCCGACATGGCGCGCGTGCGCGTGCTGTGCTGGGTCAACACGTTCCACGGCAACCACGAGAAGCGGCTCCGCGCGATCCAGCGCACGTGGGGCAAGAAGTGCGACAAGCTCCTCTTCATGAGCGACGTCGAAGACCTGTCGATCCCGACCGTGCGCATCATGGCGCCGCCGCTCCACGAGACGCTGTGGCAAAAGCACCGCGAGATCGTGCGCATGCTCGTGCGCGAGTACAAGGAAGGCGACTTTGACTGGATCCTCAAGTGCGACGACGACACGTTCGTGATCATGGAGAACCTCAAGCAGCTGCTGCTGTCGTCGCTCGTGCGCAATCTGCCGCGCGACCAGCCGGCGATTCTCGGCCACCGCATGACGCTCCAGTGGTGGGAGATGCAGCGACCCATGGAGCCGTTCGCAGAGCACGACCCGCTCAACATTCTCGAGCTGCTGCGCGTCAAGGCCGCGACGAGCAGCCACGGCGGGCTCTACTACACGCCCGGCGGAGGCGGCTATCTCATGAACTGGGCCTACATCAAGAAGCTCGAGGCGTCGTTCGACGAGCACTACTGTCTGCCCAACGAGGTCGTGCCCGACGACTGGGCCATTTCGTTCTGCATGCTCCACCACAACGTGACGCCCATTGACACGCGGGACGACCGGCAGCGCGAGCGGTTCCACCAGTACAACACGAGTATGCTCTACCACACGGCGCACGACGACCAAGCGTACGACCACGCGATCTACGCGTCGATTTACGAAGAGAACAACTGGTTCTCGGACCACAACGGCATTGGCTGGAAGAACGGCGACGACTGCTGCGCGCCCGACTCCATTACGTTCCACTACGTCAAGCCGCCGCTCATGGAGCTCTTCCACGAGTTCTACTATGGCAAACCCGAATAAAAGCCTGCTGATCTTTCCTCTCTTACTTCAGTACCTGATAGTATCTATCCGTCCACAGACCAGCCATGAGACGCCAACGGCCACGCCGGCAGACAGAGGATGCGGCGCCATCGTTGGCGACAGCGCTAAGCGTGCTGCTCCACCGCGACAGCGACTTTGTCTCGGGCCACGAGATGCGCGCGACGCTGTGCGCGCTGCTAAGTACGAATCGTGCGACGCGTCAGGCGATGACACAATGGATCACCGAGCAGCTCACGACAGACATCACGCGCCGCCACGAACCACTCGCAATCCCCGTTCATGATACCGGCGCCAGTACGCCATCTGTGCGCGCATTGCTCTTGCTGCTTCAGTTCCGATACGCAACGCGCGTGCTCATCCCCGTGCCGCACGAGCACCACGCCCTCCCACACGCGCACCGAGACCGCTTGCTGCGGGACCACGACGACGTCAAGCGTGTCGTACGTGGATGTCGCGTGCCATTGTATGCAATGTTTACGGACGAAACTGCATGGGGTATCTACGCCGCGCAGCGCATGCCACGCGGAGAGTACGTCGGCGAGTACACGGGCGAGTTGATATCGAGCGTCGACGCGCGTCGCCGCCATGCGCACGAGTACGACCGCGCGAAATTGAACTACATCCTGGCGCTGCGAGAGCAAACCCGCGACGCTGCAAGCGTCGTGCGTACGAACGTCGACGCCACGCGCTACGGAAGCTACGCACGGTTCTTCAACCACAGCTGCGAGCCGACGCTGCGCGTGGAGGCACTGCGGGTCGACTCGTTCGTGCCGCGGCTCGTGTTCTTCACGCAGTGCGAAGTGGAGCGAGGCGAGCAGCTCACGTTCGACTACGGATGCCGGGCTGCCTCTGCAGTGAGCACAGGAGACGCATGTGACAGGGAAGACGGTGGCGACGGCGTCGCCTGCCGTTGCAGCGCAGCGTCATGCCGCGGTCGAATGCCATTTGACGCGTCACTGTAACGAGGTCATCAACACGCAGAGGCCACTATTGAGTGCGGTAACCCCGAAACAAATGGTTGTGACCCATTCACCATGACCGACGCCAAGAGCTACGACGCCCTATGCGCAGAGGCCGCGAGCGCGGCGGAGAGCCGCTTGCTGGATCACTTTGTGAGTCAATGACCACTCCCCTGTGTGTGTGTGCCCGTGGACTGATAATGGGATCTCTACAGAAACTGCACGGCGGTGAAGTGTGGACCATCGGCACTGGCTGCGAGAAGTGCCGCCAGCCAGCCGAAGACGCCAACGCGCTGAAGAAGTGCTCCGTGTGCCAGGCCGCACTATTCTGCAATGAGACCTGTCTCAAGGAAGCGTGGCGCCGCCACAAGGGCGAGTGCGCCGTCATTGCAGCGCTGCGCAAGCACGACGGCCGCGGGACAGACCAAGCACGTGACGTGTACGACGGCGTTGCTGCTGCAATTATGTCCATCTACTCGTCCGGCTCACGGGGCCATACTGCTTGTTCTGTAGGCTTTTGTCGCTGCTCAGGACCCTTGGCTGGTTGGACGCGGTGAAGAGCTGCTCTGAGCCCAAGATCGTGGGTGTGGCGACCTCGCTGCAGATGTCGGCGACCTCACTCCCCGGCTGGTTCTGCACGGTCGACTACGAGACGGTACGGCGTCGAATCATAATCGTCGCACAAGAAGTGGTGCACTCGCTCATTCCCATTTCCGTCTGCAGGAGACGAAGGAGCGTCGGAAGCAATTGGACGATGTGGCGTTGACGCTCTACGCGATGCTTCGCGATGACGAGAGCTGGATGCGAGACAAGGACAGCTTCCCGCGGTCCAGCTACACGCATGTCGAGGTAGGAGACAACGCCATCGCGTATGAGTTGAGTTCGTTTGCCCACCTATGGTTATGCCCCAGTCGATTCCGCACTCGAACGCCTCTCAACCGACTTTCGAGGAGCAGTTGCTCGAACTCCACGGCCACTTGTTGCTACTGTCGTTGTGGCTGCAGCACCCCGAGCCACCAGCCACGCAGTCAGTCCCGCTTGAAGACCGTGGCTTCTACGGCGTCATTGACTCGATTCTCCAGATCAAGTACGTGCCACTTCTCGTCCACTGGGGATGAAACTGCGTCTTACCCTGTATTCTGTTCATCCCATAGCTCCGTCCGAGACGCCATTGACCGCTTTATGGATGCGAGATAAAGCCCGACAGAAAGTACACCCCCAAACAACCGTGCAGAAAATACAGCGCTTTCCGATTCCGTTGGGTGCCAAAGGTTTTTGTCTTTTTCTACGCGAGTTTCGCCACGCGGTAGAGAGTGTCCAGCATCTCTTCAATGTCTTGGTCCAGCTCGTAGCACTCGATCGCAGCGACGACCTTTTCGTTGTCGGTAAGAATCAAGTCCTTGAGATTGGCCTTCTCTTCCTGCGAAATGAGGTTGTCCGCGGCGATGCGACTCGCGGCCTTGAGCGCCAACGTATAACGGGCGCGTCGCGACAGCGAGCACTTCTTGGGCTCAGTCGCGTTCTCTCCATCGTCAAGCTCTCCCTCTGAAAACATACACACGCACACAGACACAATCGATAAGATTACGGTACCTTACACTAGGTAAAGAAACCTTCATACACAAGGGCAGCCAGCACACAAAGCCCCATGCAATTGGCGAGACGCATGCTCCGCCAGCCAGTACAGTAGTTGTTCACACACCGTCAATAATTCCCTTCTCTTCCAACTCCGACACCGACGGGCGCTTGCGCAGGTGGCGAGCCAACTCGTCGGCCTTGAGGTTTCGCTCAAGCTGGTGCTTGGCGCCCTGCAGCGCAGGCGACACGGCGTCCGTCGGATCTGGAAGATTAGGATCACGCTCAGCCTTGCGGGGCGGTCACACTGCATACACCAAACACGTACCCTCCAGGATGTGCTGCGTCACGAGCTCATCTTTGTCCGGACGCGTCTCGAGCAGATGCGCAACGTGGTTCTGGACAAGGTTCCGCTCCAGCTTCTTGGCCGTGGCCGTGAGGCTGGGCGCCACATCAACGTCGGTCTCTGCCAAAGTATATGCATGCCACACGCATTAAACACACTGCCCGTCGAGACATTCATCATCCGTACGCACTGTCAAGCACGCCCTGGGCCTGGAGTTCGTCAATGGACGGTCGCTTGGTGAGCTGCTGGCTCACGCGGTCGGAGTTGATCTGGCGCTGAAGCTTGTCCTGCGTGGCCTGCAGACTCGGAGCGACGCCCTCTGTGACCACAATCAAACCGTGTGAGAAATCTTCAATCAGTACGTAGGTACCGTGTCCACATGCCCTTGACGATGCCGTGATCCTTGAGCTCCTGGACGTCCGGACGATGTTCCAAACGGTGCGCCAGCTCGTCCGAACTCATCTTGCGCTGGAGCTTCTTCTGGACGCCCTGGATACTGGGCGCCACGTTCGTGTTGAGCATGTTGAGCTTCTCGAGCTCCTCGGCTTCCGGGCGCGAACCCAGGTGGCGATCGATCTTGTCCGACGTGATCTTCTTCTCGAGGTCCTTGGCGGTCGACGCGAGCACGCCCGAGAGACGGCGGTTCGCGCCCGCCGGGTTGATAATGTGCTCGTTGGTCTTGAGCATCTCGTCCTGGTCCTGGCGCGACTCGATCTTGTCGCCAATTGAGTCGGCAATCTGCGAGAGCTTCTCGGCGTCCTCCATCGACTCTGTTACCATAATCGAAGCCTGTGAGTGGGGGCGTCGTTCTCCAGCGCAAAACGCAGAGCAAGACATACTCATGATGCCGCTGTCCTGAATCTCTTCGATGGACTTGCGGCGCTTCAGCTGATGATCGATTTTCTCTGTGGAGGAATCTCAACGTTAGTATCTGCCAGCACTCTCCCCCACGATCACGCAGCTCAAGAACACTCACCAGCGGTCTGCTTGATCGAGGGGGGCGACGCAGCACCCTCGCCACTGGGTTTTGCCTGTGGACTCTTGACGGGCGATGCCGGCCCAGGCGAGCTTACGCTGCCGTTCCCGTCGCCCTCGGTCTTGGGCTGCTTGGATTTCTTAGCCATGGCGTCGTCGGTCGTGGCGGCAACGATCTGGGATGCGGCGGCAGGGACGACGGCGCTCGTGGGGGCGTCTGCGTTGCTCGCTTGTTGGCCTATGGCTCTCGCGTGGGGCGGTTCGGCCGTCGGCTTCGAATCCGTCGGCGAGTTTTTTTGGATCTCCTCAAGTTTTGTTCTCACGTGGATGCGGCAATAGTACTTTGGATCGCACCTTTCTATCGCCGGGGGGTACTATTCTGTGCGGGAAAGAAAGTCAGTTGAAGTTACATAAAAAGCGCATCCCCCATCATGGATGTATTAGGCTGGCTTAGCCTTATTTACGCAAATTTGTACGCGCACTCGATGAAGCGGTTGCAGGTCATCATGGCTTCGCCCGACTGGACGAGATCTTCTTTGGCCATCTCAGCGATCAGCATGAGCTTCTTGACAGCGATGGGCTGGTTCGCCATCATCTCCAGCACGAGCTGCTTCTCGTTGTCGGCGATGGGCAAGTTCGTGTGCGTCAGCACGGCGTCCAGCTCGTCCATCTTGCGCAGCTGCGGCACCTCGAGGCATACGTCGAAGACCTCGGACAGCTCCAGTGCACGCATGGCGTCAATGTTGGACGTGATGCCGATGATCACAAGCTTGCGGCCGGCCACAGGCACGGGGTTGCGCACGAGCACCATGAGCGCCTGCAATACAAGGTTCGAAAAGCGAGGACCGAGACCTACAGAAACACGTAATTAGTATCGTTGCCGAGGGAGCTCCCCATAGCAGAGCGAGGAGTTCACGCACCAACATAGTCCATCAGCCGTTCAATGTCGTCGAGGATGATGATGCTGACGGTCGAGCGGTACGCCTCTTCAAACACATTGTACACGTATGAACACTTGGCGTTCTCGGCGCGCGCGATCAGCTCCGAGGCCTTGATCAATCGCACGAGCGGGATCTCGCTCGCGACGGCACAATACGTCGCCAGCGCCGTCTTGCCCGTGCCGCGCTCGCCGTGGAGGAGCACCGACATGAGCGGCGTCTTGTCGCTCGACTTGACCTGGTCAATGACGCGCGTGAGTGCGTCGCGCACATCCGTAAAGCTCTTGCCGTACGGCACGAGTCCGTTCTTGTAGTAGAGCGAGAGCTCGTCGCTCTTGGCGCCAAACTTCGGCTTGACCTCTTCGAGCGCCAGGTCAAAGTCTTCCATGCGGATCTCGGGACTGTAGTTCTTGAGCGCGTGGAACGTCTTGCCATCCGTGCCGCGCGACAACGCATGCGCCGTGGCTGCTCGCACGAGACCTTCAATCTCGGCACCAGAAAAGTTTTTCGTACGCTGCACGAGGTTCTTGTAGTCGGGATCGCCCTTGACGAGCTTTTTCGGGTCGATACACGAGTCGAGATCGGCGATCACGTCCGTGTGGAGCGCCCCTTTTTCGCGCGCGCGTTCCGTGTGGATCTTGAGAATCTGGCCGCGACCGTGGGCGTCCGGCAGGTTGATCTCGATCTGCACTTCCAAACGGCCGGGACGCATGAGCGCCTCGTCGAGCATGTCCTTTCGGTTCGTCATGCCAATCACGAGCACGTTATTGAGACTGTCGACACCGTCGATTTGCGTGAGCAGCTGGTTCACGACGCTGTCGCCGACGCCCGTGCCGTCGCGGCTCGAGCCACGCGCCTTACAGATCGCATCGATCTCATCAAAAATGATAATGTGGACTTCGCTTTCGTCGCCGAGCTCTTGTTGATCCTTTCGCGCATCGGCAAAGAGCTCTCGAATCTTGCGCTCCGACTCACCAACAAACTTGTCGAGAATCTCGGGACCGTTCACGACCTTGGGTTCGGCCGACGTGAGCGCCTGCGAGATCTTACGAGCGATCAAAGTCTTGCCGCAACCTGGTGGGCCGTACAGCAACATGCCGCGGACGTGCTTGATACCGAGCTTCTGGATGACGTCCGTGGGGAAAAGCCGCGACGCAAATGCGCGCCGAAAAATGTCGTTGAACTCCTTGTCGAGACCGCCAATGCCGAGCTTGGAAAAGTCGAAATCCGGTTTAAACACGGACCGCGACTGGCCCGACGATTGATTCGTGAGTCGAATGGGCGCGTCGCTGCCCTTGGTGAAATTGATGATCGCCCCCTTGATGTACGTGCCCACCGTTGGCGAAAACGAGTTGGAGCGGGAGCCGCTCGCTGGCTTCCCGTCGGTCTCGACCAATTCCACACCTGTGCACTGGAGGCGCAGCGGCAGTCCGTCGCAGCTCACGGCCATGAGCTGGCCGACGCCAAAGGCCTGGTTCACGTACTCGTTCTCGAAAAGCGTCTTGAGGATCTGGCAGTCGATCACTTTCAAGTCGTTGGGCTGGGCGCGCGAGAGCACGCTCTGGATCTCGAAGGTCACGGTGCTAATGATCGTGGGCTTGGATCGGCTGGGCACGTATGGCTGCACCTCCACGTTCTGCTTGAGCGGCAGCCCGGCGCACATGCGCTGCATCGAGCCAACGGCGATCGTGCCGCGCTCAATGTCGCCATGGGGCTTAGCGGAGAAGACGAACTTGCGGTGCACCCAGATGCGCAGGCCAAAGTCCTTCAGGTCCTCGCGCGTCGTGACTCCGGCGGGCGTTTGGCCCACGAGCTCGCGGAAATCGTCTTTGCTGACGTAGACCAGGTTGGTGAACGCCAGCGAGTTGGACGGTAGCCCCACGACGGCGACCTCAAGCGGCATGAGTGGGGGAG